>CATQJL010000326.1:15513683-15649956 GCA_958299035.1 Cylicocyclus nassatus | reverse complement strand
TTCTTTTCCTGAGAACATTTTAGCGAAGAGGATTCTACAAAAGGAAAACTGCTCGAAGAAGCGATGATCTCCACAAATCATTCAGCATTTCTCGAAATTCCTGCTACAACCATGCATGATATTATTCTTATCTCGTTTACACGCTCTTTATGCAACTCCCCTCCTCACAGAGACATTCAGATACCCCCCCCCCCACTTTTCTACCCTCTCAAAGAGAATTTGCTCTTTCAGTTCTTCTCAACAAGTTCCATAAAAGATCGTTAAGTAAGTAGCAGAATATCTATCGTTTTGGAAGTAGAAATACACCATAAGAATTACTGTACTACAAAAAACACTTTTCTCTCAGAATCAATTCCGACAGCAACGAAATCAATCGTCTAAGAACTTTGTTGAAGAATCCTTATTTTTTCGCTGAAGGAATATGAAGCTTTACTACAAAAGGGAGCCACCCAAAGACCGTCAATCATAAGAACTTCACAAACGTACATGAAATTTCTTTCCCTGTCCGATCAAATTGCCCTACGTGCCGCTTGAAAACCGTTAAAAAATTAAGAGAACTGCCCCAAACATAAAAAAATCTGTTTCCCTGCCGGATCGGGTTGCCCTACGTGCCGCTTACAGACCGATAGTAAACTATGTAAAAAGAAAGTTTATTCCCTACGTGCCGCTTGAAGACCGTTTAAAAATTATAAGAACTGCCCCAAACATACAAAAATTTGTTTCCCTGCCCGATCGGGTTGCCCTACGTGCCGCTTATACAAACCAATATTATCTATCTAAAAGACAGTTCATGCCCTACGTGCCGCTTGAAGACCGTTTAAAAATTACAAGAACTGCCCCAAACATACAAAAATCTGTTTCCCTGCCCGATCGGGTAGGGAAACAAATTTTTGTATGTTTGGGGCAGTTCTTATAATTTTTAAACGGTCTTCAAGCGGCACGTAGGGAATAAACTTTCTTTTTACATAGTTACTATCGGTCTGTAAGCGGCACGTAGGGCAACCCGATCCGGCAGGGAAACAGATTTTTTATGTTTGGGGCAGTTCTCTTAATTTTTTAACGGTTTTCAAGCGGCACGTAGGGCAATTTGATCGGACAGGGAAAGAAATTTCATGTACGTTTGTGAAGTTCTTATGATTGACGGTCTTTGGGTGGCTCCCTTTTGTAGTAAAGCTTCATATTCCTTCAGCGAAAAAATAAGGATTCTTCAACAAAGTTCTTAGACGATTGATTTCGTTGCTGTCGGAATTGATTCTGAGAGAAAAGTGTTTTTTGTAGTACAGTAATTCTTATGGTGTATTTCTACTTCCAAAACGATAGATATTCTGCTACTTACTTAACGATCTTTTATGGAACTTGTTGAGAAGAACTGAAAGAGCAAATTCTCTTTGAGAGGGTAGAAAAGTGGGGGGGGGGGTATCTGAATGTCTCTGTGAGGAGGGGAGTTGCATAAAGAGCGTGTAAACGAGATAAGAATAATATCATGCATGGTTGTAGCAGGAATTTCGAGAAATGCTGAATGATTTGTGGAGATCATCGCTTCTTCGAGCAGTTTTCCTTTTGTAGAATCCTCTTCGCTAAAATGTTCTCAGGAAAAGAACAGAAAACTTATTCAGAAATATTTTTAGTCACAGCTAAGCTCTTTAATATTGTATCTGCCCTGACCCACTTGCTAGCGACCCGTAGGGTCGCTAGTAGGCATATCTGACGCAATCCTTTAATATAAAGCTGAGTGTGAGTGTATGCCAAGATGAACGATAGCTGAAAATAAGCATACTGTACTCGTGCGGTTGTCAATATGCCGCGCATAAAGTCTTATTTTTTGAAGCGATATGTTCTTCACTGGGTTGAAAATGGTGTCGAACAGTAAGAATAAGGCGGTACCGAGCTCCCAGCTTTTTTCCAAAATTTTAGATATCATCATATCGGTTCATGTTTTAATCATGTCGGTGGTTCTTAGGCTATTTCGCCTGAGGCTATCTAAAGCCTAAGAACCACCGACATACTGTCTGTACACTACGCAATTGCCATTTCCAATTTTTTGCATATTTCCCTGCCCCTAACCCCACATCTGTATGCCTTCATACCCTCCCCCCCCCCCCCACCACCCCGCCCCTGTGTCAACTCCCTGCCTCGTAGCTCAAGGTTGCCTGCTGGACTGTGTATAGAGAACCCATTCGCTAATAAGCTTTATGAACAGGCGACCTACACACGTCGGTGCTGTGGAATGCTTATGATAACAAGCGGAGCAAAGAACTTAATGTTATCACAGCAGGTTATGCTTATGGCATGACCTTTGCGATATTTTGGTGAGGGTAAAGGTACGGTTGTAAGGAATTGCCGACATCGGCAGAGACAGGGCCGGGCGGGCCGGGTATGCCAGCTAGTGTTACTTAAAGGCAGTGGCTCATGAAAGTTGCAACTGCGAGCTTTCCGTTCCTCCTTGGCCTTTGAATGCGTTTGAAAAGCTGTGCTTGAAAATCAAAGAAAGTGCTTTTTACGGCGTTTTCCGGCCTTGGAGATTGCGAGGAGGCTGGAGCGGAGAGATCCCCGCCAAAAACAGTGACTGGCTGCAGGAGACGTAAAACCACTCATTTTGGCGGCAATTGGCTGATTGGCCAAGGCAGCCAATCGCGACTCAGCTGCGGGAATCTCCTCTCCAGCCTCCTCAGCAATCAAGGCCGGAAAACGCCATAAAAATCACTTGTTCGACTTTTAATGTACAGCTCTGGTCTAAACGCATCCAGAAGGCCAAGGAGGAACAGAAAGCGCGCAGCTGCAATTTTCCCGGGCCACTGCCTTTAAGGCCTCTAGTCTATCTGCCCCCACACCTCCCGCTGTTTTTAAGAGAAAAAAGGCCTAGCAGCAGAGTTCTTGCAAGACACAAAGCGAGGAAAGCGCGGATGAGGGTCCTTCGGCGTTTTCTCTCGTCTTGCATGCTATCCCTAGTGTTTTAACAGTGTTCTAATTAGAGCTGAAGATTTTGGTGTTGTTGAGCAATCCTTCTATATAAAGCTGAATGTCTGTTTGTCTGTCTGTATGTCTGTCTGTCTGTCTGTACGTATGTTCCGAATAGAAAATTTCATTTCTGAACCGATCCGGACCAAACTTGGCACATATACACTTCGGGCCCCGGCGGGTGTCATAGGCTACTTTTCGTCATCGATCGATATCGATTTTATCTATTTTTTGCAAATTTTGAGCTACGGGGCTGGGAGTTGGCACAGGGGGTAATCGAGCATGCTGATTACGAATATAATAATGACAGGGCCGGGCGGAGCCGGGTAAGTCAACTAGTATTTCATATTGCTAAGAGTCAAGCTCGAAGAAACGATAGATATTCTGCACTTTGCTCTTCAACTCTTTTTGATCGGTAACATGAGGAGTTTATGTGCCTACCCAAAAGACGTGCGCAACCTGACAGATGGTCATGGGTTATGAGTAGTCGGCAACGCTAATTAACACTTGAGATCAGGGCCATATGTGAAGCTGATTGTGTAAACAATAGCCATGCCCTCATCCGCGAACGCATGGAACCGGAATTTCAGTAATTTCGAACTCAATGTCAGTAGCAACATACGTCCGATTGGTGTGCAAATTGGTATTTAGGTGTCTTCTTTCAGAGTTCTCGAATTTCTTACAATTAGTGGTATACCTAAATACCTGCAAACTTGTTCTTTTTTCAGAGTCTTTTCTCACTGCAAATTTGAGAACTATAAAGCAAACAGAGTTTGCTATAAAAGTGATAGATCCCAAAAGTAGAAACAAATATCGCAAATTATATGTAATCAATTGTTGCAGCAAATAATTGATATATTCATTACTATTCTTACATTTATTATAGACTATAGATCGTCACAGTAGAATTTTTCCGTTTGCTTTTCTTCAAAACTGCAGTGAGGTCTGTGAAAAATAATTGTATTCCAAAAAGAAAATATGGAGGTACGAGCACAACCACTAACGATATTTCTGGAAAGAATGGTATTTACGGTTCTCTACCTCGCATTAATGGACCGGGGGGGGGGGGGGGAGGCACTCAATCTCTTATATGGGAAGGGGTTCCTGTACAGGTCACAGCCCGTATAGGCGTAGGCACTGACGCCCGCGATATACGAAGCCAAGATTGTGATTGGGCTCCTGTCTTTTAAAGATATGGTCCGATCTGGCAAGTTTGGCCATATCGGGCACGGCAGGTGCCCGATCGTGCCCAATCTCAGGCCCTGCTGCTCGTTTGGGCTACGCGCCCCACTTTCATAGATCATGGGATGGTGCTCTCGCCTGTCCAGGCACTCGTTAATAATGGCCCGAACAGGTGTGGGAGATTGATAAATACCGCCGCTGAGGATGGGTTGCGAAAACTTGAAAATTACTTACATGAGTCAGATGCAAGTGACTTGTTTACACTCATAAATAATCGTAATGATTTTGGAAATTTTTTTAAGAATTCAAATTAGCCTTGCAAAAAAAATTTTCACGGGTTGGCTGCAGCCAGCCCTTACTCTAAAATTTCGGGGTTATGGGCCGCAAAAATTCTGGGGAGCGTCCAAAAGAAGTTCTCGGAGTGCGTGGCTAACGCCGCACCTCCATTCGAGCAAAAAATTTCGTCGCTTTCCCTCTCTTTGGTTACGTTGTCCCCTTTTAATGCAGGAAAAATGTACATCAAGTTGCAAAATTAGGCATTTATTGCCATTTTAGCGCAACTTTGGGTATGGTTAATCTAAACATGGCTCTGTATCCCAATGGCACTTTGCATACTCTTTATTGCAATACAGGGCGTCTCAACATAAGTACACACTAAGCACACACTTTTGGACACATTGACGACGGCTTGACCCTCATGGTTGTCAAGGCTTCATTTTCTTTGAATGGCTACTATCTTCGGTCAAACCCACTTGAAGTTCATTTTGTGCTGGATGTAGATATAACCTGCACTGTTTTTGTCAGCCCCTAGCGCTACAGAGGTATATTGTAGATAAAAACATGCGTGATTATCTAAAAAGGTTGACCGGTCCGTGAAAGGCCATAGTCGTCAATGTATTGATCGTTGATAACTCTCCTCGCATAAAGTCTTTTGCTTACCTTCGAGTACCATTCAGTAGCAAAGGCTTCAACTTAGATTTGCAGTTGAAGCGAATTACTCATTCGTCTTCAATACTGCAGGAATAGTGTAAGAACCTCCAGCATACAACACCACTGTGAAAAAAGCCGTTTGAAAAAAGAAAATTTGGAAGTTGTATAGCAGTGTTTGTGAACATGCTAATTTCATTAGACAAACTTCTTACAAGTCTTTGAGCGTTTCGAATCGTTCAATCATATTTGGAAAAACACTGAAAAGTTTGGTTCCCTGGAATAACAAAAAAAGCTCCATGTTAAACTGCCAGTATCATAGTCATAACCAGTAGCTCATTTTAGCTTGGAGGGTTTTCGACGCTAGAGGCAAAGTTTCGGATGTAATTTTTTGCTTCCTTGGATTATCCTTCCCGCTAATCCGAAAATGCAACTTGGAGAACACGAAAAATCTCGAAAACGAGCAGCTATTCCAGAAGTTTCGGTTTTGAAACTGGACGTCTGCCTTCAAGTATCAACTCTGGTGCTATACGTAGCCATTGGTGGCTCAAACTCTTCTTCAAAGTTCCTATAATCCTACAATGAAGACAAATAAGTGATTTGCTCCATACTGCAAAGCTAATAAAGAGTCAGCTCGGCTCCATGTCAGGAGTCACGCCGCGCGCCGCGCCGCTTCTCCGCACACGTCGCGTCTAAATTTTGTACCCCATAAAACTGCCCGGTGTTAAAGTGGCACGGCGCCAGTCTAGGGGGGTGGGAGGTGGGGGCAGATACATGGCTCGTGCCATAAGTAAGACTGTGCCAGGAGTGCAGGCTTCTGTTTTGCTGACATCGCTTGCGGCATCGCTTCGCGAAAAATTTGCGCCGACCGTGACTCCTGACCGTTCCCCCAAACTCTTCTTCAAAGTTCCTATAATCCTACAATGAAGACAAATAAGTGATTTGCTCCATACTGCAAAGCTAATAAAGAGTCAGCTCTATCGAACGGCATGCAAAGCTAAGCAAAAGACCTAATGAGGAGAGAGCCACTGACGATTGAATACTGTGTGCTCACTTTTGAGACACCCTGTGAATGGCATGCAGCTTCGTCCTCAAAGCATCCAGCAGATAAGGAAGACAGGTTTAGAGTCATCCATGTATGCTGCATCCAATAATATGAGCTTGTTACGGTTGGCCACTTCGACTGCTGCACTCCCTAAGTGGCGACTGCAATCGTGAGTGGGTGCCCAAGGCGTGGACCCTTCTTGAGCCAGAAATCGCTACTTTATTTTTGAAATCCGTACCATATCGGAATTGAGTGGATCAGAATGGTCTAGCTCGCTGAAAATCTCCGCAAACAGAAAATTGCCAAGATACTCTCTACAGAGCAGAAAGTTGAAGTTGGAATCAGCTTCAGACGCTGACTCCAAATATGTTGTTCCTAGCTGCGGCATTTCAAAGCGAGTTATTGATTCTGTGCAAAATTAGTATGCTCTTTGACCTATTACCATTACGGTATCATCATCTAGATGTTAATTTACTGCGTAAGTCTCTTGCCTGACAAAGGACTCAATGTGAAATTATTTTAGTATCCCAGTACGGTTTTACGCTGATTTCCATCTACCAGCCTTCCCATGTTGGATAGTAAGCCAATTTCGCAAAAAAGCTCATAACTCCCTTCAGAGTAATGTGCCACAGCTAAGGACAGCATATTTGAAATCAGCGTTCGATGCTGATCAAATATATGGGTCCCATCTCAAAACGCTAACCTAAGTTTAAACTTCTCTTGTTAGGGACTAAAACGCATATCAGGACATCAATAAGCACTGTCTTACTTTTTCGAAGATGGGGAGGGACGTAGGCAACCCCTGGCTTTGCGATCCCAACTGTCACCTTCTGACCCGATTCACCTGCGGTCTGAATACGAATACTAACTTTGATGTTCAAAACAAGCATTTTCTTCCTACCTTTTTGTCGAGCAATCCAGCTGACTTTATCTCTGCAGGAGTCAAATCCTTGACTTCAAATTTGTTGTAACCCGTCATCGGTCGAAATTTCACCTAAAACCAGTATGATTCGCCATTTTCGGGCTTATATAGTTGCCCGCGTGCCCTCACAATACAGGACTCTCCGTGATCGCGAAGGTAGGTGAATTTGCGACTTGCATGCGCAGGATATGTTGCAAATGCAAGGCCTCAAACCAGTTAAACAACCCCGATCTTCTCAGAATATATTCAGGCGATTGAAAGCTAACATCTGATAGAACAAAAGCGTTCAATAGGAGGAAGAAAACTGGAAAATTTTGAAGGATGAGCATTGGGCGCAAATTCATCGACCTTCGCGACCACGCAGAGCCCTTGTAAACAAAATTCAAATGCCCACAGCAGCAAGCACCATGTATGACACAATTTCCTGCATTTTCCCAAAATAACCTGCATCCTACAACATACCTCAACGTTGTTTCTCATCAATTCCATGAATGACGAAGACCAGAAAAGAGTAGGTGCCTTGAGGCTTTTCCCTAGATACCAACGCAATGAGCTTCAAAGTCCTTGTCGCACTGGCACACACCACGTTGGCGTAAATGCTTTATAGACAGCGTCCAGGCAGATCTGGACCTATGCGGATTTTTCGTGGAAAGTACTTTTGGAGCCCTAACTAAGGCAGTGCCCAAGCGGCAGCGCAGGTAGTGCTCTAACGGCTGAGAAATTCCCCTCGAAACTGGACTCCGCGATCGTATTCGCATGGATTCATGGCGCAACCCATCTGCTTCGCGCGAAGACCCACCCGAAACTGATGGGTTGCGCCATGAATCCATGCTAAGTACGATCCTGGGGTCCAGTTTCGAGGGCAATATCTCAGCCGCTAGAGCACTACCTGAGTTGCCGCTTGAGCAGTGGCTTAGTTAGGGCCCCAAAACTACTATCCACGTGAGATCCCCATATGTCCAAATTTGCCTGGACGCTGCCTTTAAAACCACGCGCAAAGGCAGCTCAAAAGGTGCAGAGGCACGCAACAAGGATTCGTTGATCGCACAGATTGCTCAAACGTCGCGCACCACGCGCGGCGAAACTGAAATGTTGCGAGAGCACGACTTGTACTATGGCGAAATCGTAAGGAACAAGCGTTTTATTCGCGGCGCGTGCTCCGCAGTAATGTCCAGTCCTTGTGGTCAACGAACCGATGATACCTTCTACGTACTAATCGTTGCTGCAGAAAAATGGTGCTGCGTGAGGCGAGATTTGAATTTCGCGAAAACGGACAACTACGCAATCTCAGGGTGCAGTACAGTGACCGGACCGTGACTGAGAATCCGGGTTAGCGAAATTTGAAAAGCATAAAATAATGATCGAAAGCCATTGGTCCGTTTGAATGTGATAGCTATCTCAAATATTTCGTCTACGGCACCCGCTCTTTGCTGCCATGAAGTGATGGCCAAAACTGCAGAACCATAGAAAAACATCCAATTCACTTGCTGTCACTCAAAGTTCTAAAATTTGCATAGTTGTATTCAAAGGGTGTCCAAAAAGTATCAGAAGTTTCATCGCTGGTTTTTGCTTGTCAAAAAAGCTTCCGCGGGTCTTCAGGTAGCTTATAAAAAGGCTTGTTTCACCTTAGATTTACAGCACAAAACAAGTCATTTATCTCTCTTCATACTGCAATTTACGGTAAGGACTTCCAGCATAAAGTCGTCATTTTCAACCAGCCGCCATTCGAAAAATTCGAAAACATTCCGAAGCTTTCAATAGGATTCAAACCCGCTGTTTTTAGTTAATTTTGTACTGTCTGTAGAACACTTTAGATGGTGTAACCATTTTTGATGATTAGTGAGAAACCGCTACTATTGTACAAAGCTGTTTCATACTGCGGTCGCTGCAGCAACTGCAGTTGTATTGGGGCAGGGGAGGCGTGCAAGTGTTACCCAGGTAGCCGCCTGGTGCTGCAGCCAGCCGCCAGAGCTGGCACCAACGCCGCGGCTGAGCTACCGTAAGCGCGCTTTCGTCGTCCACAACCTCTCGATGAGAGATTTTCGCAGCAGCTTCGCACCTTATCGCGCTGAGGTGCGAGATTTCCCTCAGAGGTCGCGCGACTGCCACAAATTGTATATCGATCAGGACGGCAGAAAAATTGTAGTTTATTAGTATTTTGCAGCAAGAAATAAGCAAAATAAAAAAATAAAAAATGAAATAATTGCATGAATAAGACTGGATTAAGAGTCCAATAAACAAATAATCCAAAAAATCAGTAAAGAAGAAAACTGGACATATTCAATTCTCTTCAACAACAAAAAACATAGTTACATTAAGGGAAGAGTTCATAAAAAAAATAACTGAATACTGAGTTTTTCCACAATTCGTCGTGACCTTTAGATCAGAAAAATATGAAGAATATTTAGGGTTTTTGAGGTTTTTTTGGAGATTCCGAATTTAGTTGTAGTCCAAAAAATCTTGCAATTTTAGTGCTGCCAGAAATCAAAAAGTGGAAACCATTCAAAAAAACCGTCTTCACGACTTTGAAATCGGCATGGAAATGTAGGTATTTGAACTGTTTTTTGGAATCTTCTTAAAATTCCAATAAACACTGATTTCCTAGGAAATTGCGCGGTTTCCAAGGAAAAAGAACGCCTCCTTTCAAACAGCCCTTCAAATAAAATTTTAAAATTTTATATTTTGATGAACTTATTCCATTTCTAAATTTGTTCTATTGAAGATTGAATATGTCCAGTTTCCTTCTTTACTGAATTTTTTTCGGTTATTTGTTTCATTATTGGACTCTCAATCCAGTCTTATTCATGCGATTAATTCATTTTTTTATTTTTTTGTTTTTGCTTATTTTTTTTATTTTTTTATTGCGAAATACTAATAAACTACAATTTTTCTGCCGTCCTGATCGATATACAATTTGTGGCAGTCGCGCGACCTCTGAGGGAAATATCGCACCTCAGCGCGATGAGGTGCGAGGCTGCTGCAAAAATCTCTCATCGAGAGGTTGTAAACGACGAAAGCGCTTACTGTAGCTCAGCCGCGGCGTTAGTGCCAGCTCTGGCGGCTGGCTGCGGCACCAGGCGGCGCCTGGGTAACACTGCGCACCCATTGGGGCAGGCAACAGAATCGAACGATCGAGCTGCTGCAGCGTCTGCAGTGTGAAACAACCCATACTTGTCGTTACTTTTGAGCTAAAGATTACGGTGAAGCGAAAAGCTGATATATGGAATCAGCAGTGGCACTCCAAAGCATTTCTTACGAGAGGGCGACAGATTTTTCCTTATAAAAAGAGGCCTTAGCCGGCCCTTTAAAAAAAATTCGAGATGATCACCTACCCTTTCACTTGGCCTATAACCCCAAAATTTTTAAAGGAAGCGTGGCAGGAACTTGAAAAGAAAAAACTTTGATTATTTACGAGTAAAAAGTCACTTGCACTATTTTACCACTCATTTCGGTCTCTCGAAAGTTTCGCGACACACTGGGAGAGAGGAAGGCGCGCTGGAACTCTTTTGCGTTGTCGCTGTAAGCTCAGAAAAAAACGAAAGCGTGTTTACTCAAAAATATCTGTGCACCATACTCACGGATCACTACGTAAGATATAACGATTTCCTGTTTACCACTTGACCACCCCTGATCCGTCGAACATTGCAAACGAGGAGACAGCAGACGGAGAAATTATGATGAAATGTACAGATGCGTTCTTGGATTGCTGTCAAGTGGCATGCGTTTTGGAACACTGCCAAGTTTCATAACGAGTGACCAAGCATATTTTCGTAAAAGGGTCACACGTATTTCGAAAGGCAATCATGAGTGTCAATGATTTTGAGACTGGGACGCCAGTGTCCGGGTGTGTTATTTGTACCTGCTTTTTTTTTCAAGCTTGTTATCGCACAATGTGTCTTTCAAACATGCTGTACTCCTTTTAGTTGCTTTTAAAATAATGCCAAGCCTAACAGCGTGACTTGAGCTAAATTCATCTATCATCTACTCTACGACTAGGAGACGCGTGACCGCATTGCGGACATTGTCTTAACATGTTTGAGTTTGTTCTTCCCTGTTTCCAAAGAGTGAATGAACGTGGGCGAGATAAATGACGAGTATGAACCTGCTAAGTAAACGATTAAGCTTGTTTAGACAATGTGTGCAAAGCGGTCTCGCGTCTCCTAGTCCTAGAATGAATGATATGAATGTTCTCAACTCTTCGTAAAAATGCTCTAAGAACAGTTACTTTAGGATTATCTTGCTTCCGCGTATAGACAAGAGAGTGCGTGAGTAAATTGGCCTCGCTGGTACTTTTGGAAGCGTTTATCTAACAACAGCCTTGCTTTTGCTTGTGTAACTGGGTCCCGGTGGTGCTTTCAACTAGTATCGGTGTGCAAGCGACACCTAGGGCAATTCCATCGGACAGGGAAACAGATTGTGCGTTTTAGGCAGTTCTCAGAATTGAAAGTCCAAAAGTAGCATGTACGGCAGTTTGAGAATACGCTGTAAATACTTGATTTCGTTGTTTTCTTTCTGTAGAGTCGTAAATTTGGTTTTTCTTATATATACGGCTTTCAAGCGGCATATAGGGCATAAACTTTCTTTTTGAATAGTTACTATCGGTCTATAAGCGGCACGTAGGGCAACCCGATCGGGCAGGGAAACAGATTTTTGTACGTTTGAGGTAGTTCTCAAAATTGAAGGTCCTAAAGTGGCACGTACGCCAATTTGAGAATACGCTGTCATTTAATACTTGATTTCGTTGTTTTTGTAGGAATCATAGTTGGTTTTTTTTAATACAGTGCTGGACATAATTATACAGCCACTCTAGAAATCGTCGCAATTTTGTTCTTGTCAATGAATCTGTCTGAAACTTTGCTGTATTGTGCGCATGTCAACCTACCATAACCCCTCAAAACGGCTTCCAGCCTTGTTGAGTTTGAACGGAGAAAAACGAAAAAAATCGAAAAAGCCCTTTTTGAAAGCTGGACAAAATTATACAGCCACCTGGTTTTTCTAATCACTATCGCATTCGTTGACTCTCAAATTTTTTTGTACAATTACATCCCAAAATATGAAACATTTGCGACACTTACGGCCTGTCTTCCTACTCAAATAGAAGCAATCGCTGCATTTCTTGCTTTTAAAAGCATTAAAAGTCAATCTCCTTCAACAAACAACTGCTTTAAAGAGTTTTCAAGCTCTTGTTCATTCCAAATGATAATCATGGAATCTACTGACCCTTTTGGGTAGATGAGATGAAGAGCGCTTTCGTAAACTCTGCGTAATCGCTGATTTTGACGGACAGACTCCAACCTCAACATAGGCTTGGAACGCTTTTAAACCACAAAACTCGATTTTCAAGCGACAGAAAATACTGTAATATTTATAGTCACAGCTAAGCCTTTATACTGTATCTGCCCCGACCCACTTGCTAGCGATCCGTAAGGTCGCTAGTCTACACAAAGCTGCATTTCGCTTTTTTTTAAAGACAAGTCGCGCAGCCTGATGTTAATGTTATGCGGTTTCAAAATGACTTCCCAGGTTTTACGAGCACTTCACTTGTGTACAGTTACCAGATGTCAAGCACAACTTGTTTTATATGTTAAAGGGTAACACTCTCAAGGAGTTTGATCAAAGCCACAAACTATGGGCTTGTTGCTTTCAGTATCTGTACGACGGCCTCCGCACTCGTCATGGTTACACCCCAAAAATCACAATTCACAAATGTGATTTCTGGGTGTAACCATGACAAAAATAACAGTTCACAAACTGTGATTTCTAGGTGTAACCATGACAAACTCGCTTTCGTCCATTTTGTACCCACAAAAGACATTGCAAAAAGAGTTCCTTTGCCGTGAAGTCGACGTCGGGTTTATCTGCAAAAATATATATTTTTAGTGCTCATCGCACTTAACGGTAGAGAAACAAACTCCGCCGTTTTGGCCGTTTTGGAAAGTATTTTCAAATAGAATAGGGAAAGATGCTTTTTCTTGGAAGTGTGACACAGCCTGATTGAACAATAGTCTTGACTTTGAAGTATTGCTCACACAGAAGACTTAAAGTCAAAAAATGGTTTAATGAAAGAACTTCTGGTAAGATAAATTTGACCAGCCGTCCTGCAACTTTTCACTTTCCGAAAATAAATGAAAAGGCTGTTTGCTCCTCCCTTTGTAGACGGTCTGGTAATTTTGATGGTTGATAGGGCAAAAGGCGATATACTGCCGACAGTCTGCTCTTGCGTGGACAACCAAAAATGCCACCCTACTGAATGACACTCACTTTTCGAGCGACTTACGCGTAAATGGCCACAAAGCAAGCGTTGCCATTATTAAAAAGCACATGTTATCGGCAACGCAAAAAACTATGTCAAAAGATAGGCTAGGCACACTCCCCGCAGCACCACGAGCTCGGATACTTTAGCGATCTGAACCCCTTCGAATCTCAGTCACGAGCAACTACAGCCACACTTTGGAAAGGGCTGCGCTAGTTTACCTCCCACAGTTCCTCATTTGGTGAATCGTACAACACCTCCTTCAGTAACTTTCCAGAATAATGCCAAAACCTGAACAAGAAGAGTTCTGCATAGTGGACAAACATTCCTGCACATGAAAAAGAATGCCTTTTCAGATGTATAACCCGCACTTTATTTGTTCTGGACGCGAAAACTCCGCCGCATCGCTGCGGAGCCTTGCAAAATTGCTGTCGCGCACAATGCTTTCAGCTAGAGGCAGCGGCTTGACATGGACTCCTGTCGACAAAAAGTAAGATTCTCCCTGAACATATAGGCCAATTCCTCATCTCAGTACAACTAGTAGCCGACAAAATCTACTGGAAACCATGCTCCCTTTACCCGTTCCACTCACATTGTTACGAATTTCCCCTTTAAGAATTCACGATAGGGCTGATTTCTCGATGACTACCATTTTGGACCAGAACATATTTCGCAATATTGAGTTTGCGTAATATTTTCAGATCACTGGTGCGTCTTGCGGTTTGAAGTGTTAATCTTTTGGAAAGTACTCCAAGAGGTGTATACAGAAATTTGCTCGGTTTACCTAAAAAATTTCACGGTCAACTAGCAAAATCAAAAACTTCAGAAAGCGTACGACCTAGCGGTGGGTCGTATTGTCCGAAATGGCAGGACATGTACGACCCATCGGTGGGTCGTCTTGTCGTTAACGTGTTAAGCGCCAAAATGCGCATGCTGCACAGCTAAGGAGATCCTGCTAGATCTCAGCTCTCTAACCTTGGCAAGCTATGTGTCCAAATATTTATCTTCACAATAAAGGCCTTCTCAGAAATCGGTTCTTGTTTTTAACTCTCTCCCACTAGCATTTCCTGGGTCAGAAACATGAAGGAACCCCCGTAAAAAGAGAAAACGAAAGTCCAAGATTCTCCGAATCATCCGTTGAAGGAAGTGTCTGCCAAGGTAGAGAGTTCCTAGGTTTTACGCCAGATTGTGCTGGCGTCGCTGGTGTAACCGATCTCGGTGAGTGACCTAGTCAGGAACTCGTGCTTGAACAGGAGAATAATAAGTCTCGTCCGGGTGTGTTCCAAGATGAACGATAGCTGGAAATAAGCATACTGTACTCCTGCGGTTGTCAATATACCGCGCATGAAGTCTTGTTTTTTGAAGCGATATGCTCTTGACTGGATTGAAAATGGTATTGAAAAGTAAAGAATAGGGCCTGTTAAGCTTCCAGCGTTTTTTCCAAATTCCAAAATGTCATCGAAGCGTATAGAATCTGAAAAATATTTGACCTACGCAACGCACATGGCTGGCACAAACTATCGTTCATGTTGGCTGCCCCCCGTCTCGTCCCACATTTTCTACTAGAGCTTATTTGCAGCTGAGCCTTTTCGTGTATAAAACTGGCTTGCGCGCAAGGTTGATGGGCAATTTTCTCGCTAGCGAGGGTGCTGTGCGCGGACTTGCCCTAATTTTCGTATCTTGGGGGGGGGGGGGAGTTTTAAACCAAATTCAATTTGTTTAAATTTATCGAGCCTTTGAAGCAGATTACGGGCTTTACCTTGAGGTGAAAACAGGGCGTTCTCGCACCTTCTAGAAAATGGCTCGGACGAGAGTTTAATGGCATGTCCTGGCACGAAGAACTTGACTCCTGTAGTTTTGCATCTTACAAAGGAAGGTAGGTTGATCGAAGTGGCCTTTCAAGATCAGATGCACCCACTTCGAAGAAAGATCACTGATTCCAAATCTACCTTATTTATCTGCTGCGGTCTTCTGGAAGAGGAGTTACGAGCGAGAAAATGAAAGCATGAACAATGCAAAATTTGTCGTTGACTTTCCCGTTTGAATGAGGCAGCGACAAAAGTGTATATTTAGCCATGAATATTCACCGCCCGGCAATCATCACTATTCCACTAGAAACCCTAGGAATATGTTACCACTATTTATCCTAAATGCGCATTCGATATTTGTTCTCAAAAACTCTCAGTACTCCTCGCCCAGAAACCCGCATCAGATAAGGAAGGCAGATTCAGCATTTTATGTCCTTCAGAGCGGCATGTACCTCATCCAAAAAGGCCACTTCAATTGACCATCCTTTCCTTGTTAGGCTAAGCTCAAGGAGAAGAACAACTTCCGCGGATAGACGCTTCTACTCAGACAGTTGGAGCGGGCAGCGCGCGCGCAGTCACACGGTGGCGCAACACCCAGTGCGCGGGTGGCGGGACACTGGATGCCGCGCCGCTGGTGCTGGCCCGCGGATGGCTTCAGTTTTTTTTTTTCATTGCGCTGTATACCACAAGTCTTGATAATGAATTCCACTCTTCATACGCCAAAAATATGAATTCGTATTTGAATCCAAAAATTCAGATCCAGCATCCATTTGCAGAGCTACCGAGGGCTAACGCTTGGAAGCAAAAAACAACTTCCACTTCTGCGACTATTTATACACTACGACGTAATATCTAACCTCTTGAATGATGAGGTAGCCTGACCACTGCGTCGTACACTGCGCGGGTATCCCTTGCGCTTACAGCATGTGATAACTGCAGGCGCGCGGGCTGCACGGGTAGAGTATAAAGGCACGCGTGCGGCGTGCTACAAAATTAGGCGCGCGGGTGGCGAGATCGAACATAAACGTAGCGCGCGGGTTGCGGTGTTGGCCATTAATACGCGCGCCGCATGCACCAAATGTCTAGGATGGCACGCGTTTGGCGTAGTGCCGGACACGCCCACAAATAAGGCACGCGCTTTGCCGCATTGACCATAAACGCGCGTGCGCCGCAAGCTCGTTTACGGTAAATGCGCTCGCAACTATCTGAGTAATTACCAACTTTTGCATATGCTGTTGCGTCCATGTGACGACCACAAGTCCGCGGATGCCGCCGCGCTCAAAGGTAGCGTCCGGTCGGATATGAAATTTTAGCATACAGGGCTCCCAACCTGATAAAGCTCTTTCCATGTGGTATTGCACCACTTTGCTTCTAAGTGAGAAAACGCTTCAGAAGCGGCGACCGGGACGCCCCGGCGACCTGCCCGCCCCTTCAGTCAATAGCCAGAGTACGTATATCGCACACAAGTCGTAGGGTACGTAGGTAGCACACAGTTAAGTCGTAGGGTACCACTCCGCGTCTTGACCTCGGCGGCAAGCGTCCATATTCAAAATCAACAGCTTCTGAAACAGTCTCCCGACATTTTCGTACTCTTCAAGCTGCCTTTTCGGAATCAGCGGGAAGAAGAAGCCCAGGTAAGCAAAAAAAGTTTTGTTCAAAATCTTGCCCGAACGATGCCTCCAATGACGAAATTTCTTCCTCCACTCCGTTAGGCTTCATACATACCTGACGATGGAGGTATAGCGGGTATTGGCGAATCGCTGCTGTCTCCGCTGCTTCTACCTGCTTGAAGCTGCTGCGCATGGGTGCATTTTAGGTGCAGCAGCAAAGTATTATCGGCCCTCCCAGCTGATTTAGATTAACGGAGAAATGAGTTCATGAATCTCATCGCTGGAATCCATGAATTATGAAATGTAACACACTACTATCACTATAAAGTTTTGTTTGTAATAAGCACACGCACAAATGCTGCATTCACTAAAGAAATTGAGACAGTTTGACAGATGTTGATTTGATTGTCACACATGACCCTTACGTGTGCTCGAGGCAACAATTAAACTAGGTCTATTCCCTGCCGTATTGCGCAAGTGGGCTAGCGACATCCCACTATCTTCCTTGATAAATATCTGCCTCTAGCTGATCGTACTCTATTCCTAATCTATTTTGACTCGAGAGGTCTTGTAGAGTTTATCTCGTTCGGATTGATTTGTTCACCTATGCGTTTGTCCTTTTAATAGTCTCGCAAAATGTCATAGTTCACTTATCGCAACAAATGCTCTGGAAATTCTTTGAAAACGCAAAAAAAAATGCTAAATAGAAGCAAATCCGAGCGAAATCAGCTGATAGCAGCATGGAGCAGCTGAGAAAAGCTCACAAAAAGTGAGCTTCATATCGCGTAGCAGCGAGGAGCAGCAACGAGCAGCTGGGAGCAGCAGGGGGCAGCTAGAAGCAGCGCAGCATCGCTAGCTATAGCGGGTCTGTTTCGCGATGGCTGCAGCAGCTAGGAGCAGCAGCGTCGCCTGGCTGCAATCGATATGCATAAAAAGCGTTGCTGCTAGCAGCGACGCATCGTCAGCTATAGCCACTCATCATCAGGTATGTACCAAGCCTTATGCTGATCCTGCGCGACTGCAGCACAGCGTTCGAAGGTTGCCGGATCGAGCCGTACGGCTGCATCGTGCTCGCAGTGTCGAGCAACGAATGATAGTTTCAATGTTTCCTTGTAACGGTTTCAATGGCCCCCACTGAAGATTTAATGATTTAGTTCACAATCTTGTGCCCGGTTGTACCCAAGTTCAGACTTGAAGCAGGTTTAAGAAAAACACAGCTCGTTTCGTGTAATGCGTTAAAAACGTCACTGGCATCGATATAAAAACTGATCCGAGATTAGAAGTCGCTCACCCACGTACAGGGCTTTTCAACCTGAGAGTCGCAAGTTTCGCTTGCGCGGCTCCTCCAACGCGGCCGCCTCGCTCAGGCCGCGCGCGGCGTTTGCTGCGTATCGCCCGGATTTCGCCAAGCTTCAGTCGACGCGCAGCCAGCGCCACGAACGCTGCGCGGACCTAAGCGTGGCGTCCTAGCGGGGCGGGTGGGACACTCAGGTTGTAAAGCCCTGTACAGGGCTTATCAAACGCAGTGTCGCTCATTAGCATCTCCACTCCCGCGCTGGACTCTGCGTCTCTTCCGCGAACATCTCTCTTCCGCCTTTCCCACTCTCGCCCTGGGAAAGTGATCAGAGAACATATTCGCGAGAGAGATGCAGAGTTCAGCGCGGGAGTGGCTATCCTAATGCAAGCGACACTGCGTTTGATAAGCCCTGTACGCGACGTGTGCGCGGGTACGAGTTAAGATGTGCGAACAAGCCCCGTTTACAAACGCTTCGCAAAACGAATCGACCGCCCTCGTCAGGGTCTGTTCTTTCAGTCATGGCTAACATCCTACCCTGTGATGAAAGTTCCAGTTTTTGAGCTAATAAGGAAGGATGTTTAGTCGAAGTGGCCTTTTAAGCCCGTATGCATGTACATCCCCGCTGGGAAGTGGAGGGAATCTGAATGGGGATGCGTCATATCTCGCTACTCTAGATATCTTTCTTCTTCCTTCTCCATCCTGCTTGTGAAATTTCTCATAATCTTATACCTGCGCATAGTGAATGCTAGGTTACCTCCACAAAAGATTGGATTTTTGCCATTATGTGTGATCCCTGGGCATCCCCAGGGGATCAGCTCTCATTTTCAAAGTGATTTGTCTTCCTGAAAAGTCAATGAAAACGCCGCAAAATTGCACTGAGGATATATTACCGCACTGCCGAGCATGTTTTCGACAGGAGAGATGGAATCTGAAGATTGTGAATTTTTCGATGATCTCTAGCCAGGGCTCGGCACGAGCTGGCACCAGGGAATTTTGAAAACGAAGTCCCCTTTGAAATTTGCCAATTTTTACGAAGTCCCCCTTGACTTTTGGGAAATTTTACGAAGTCCCCTTTGATCCTCAACGATATCCCCCCTAAAATCCTAAAAAAATCCCCAAAATCCCCCAAAAAACGAAACGTCGACTAAAAAAAAAAAAAAAAAAAAAAAAAGGTCGCCGCCGCCAATTTTCCGTATGTCTTCGCCCACAAAAACGAAACCCCCTTTGCTTTTTGCCCCAAAAACGATATCCAGCTTGCCCCGTGCCAGCTGGTGCCAGGCCCTGTCTCTAGCTCGTGGGATAAGGATTACCGAAGATTTCGATATCCCGGGATTTCTCTTATTTCTACTATAAACATCTTTAGCAGTGCCGTAGTTTATCGAAAGTCAATTTTACAGCGTTTTCATTGCGTTTCGGAAAATAAATGGCATTGAAATTGAGAGAGGTGATCTCGTGGGAATCCCCAGGGGATTCCCAGATGATCACACAAAATAGTGAAAATCTAATATTGTATGGCAGTACCCGGCATCAATCATGCAGGTATTAGGGTATGAGCACCTTCAAAGGCAAGATAGAGAAGGAATAAGAAAGATAGCTAGAGTAGCGAGATATGACGCATCCCCTCTCAGATCCCCTCCCCTTCCCAACGGGGATGTACGTGCATACGGGTCTAAGACGCCCCTGAACTACTGCATACCTAAGATACGCATAATTAACTTGAAGGCCCTACCAAGCATAACGAGTAATATACTTATAATTAGCATGTCAAATAACCCCTGTGGACTAAGCTTCAGCGACTTCTGAGATTTCCGAATATTGGGCCACCTAGAGTAAGAAAATCATTCTCGAGCACAATTAACTTTGCTTCAAAGGTGAATTAGCGACCACATTTGGCACTCATTACAAAGCACTAGTTCTATTCTGCTCACTGCTCTTCTATGTATCTTTCTTCTTCTTTCTTTATCCTGCTTATGATGTTTTTCATACACTTATACCTGCGCATAATGGATGCCAGGTTACTTCCATACAAGACTGGTTTTGTGCCACTTTGAAAATGAGAGGTGATCCCCAGGGGATCACCTCTCATTTTCAAAGTGATTTATCTTCCTGGGAAGTCAATGAAAACGCTGCAAAATTGTACTGAGGATATACTACGGCACTAGTAAGCATATTTTCGACAGTAGAAATGGTATCTGAAGATTGTGGATTTTTCGATGATCCCTGGCTCGCGAGCTAGAGATTACTGAAGATTTCGATATCCTGAGATTTCAGTGATTTCTACTATAATCATCTTTAGCAGCGCCTTAGTACCGCCACAGTACAATTTTACAGCGTTTCATTGAGTTTTCATGAAGATAAATGGCATTGAAATTGAGAGGTGATCCCCTGGGGATCACACAAAATGAAAATCTAATCAATCACGCCATCAACCTGGCATCCATTATGCACAGGTATAAGAGTAGAGAAGCTACATAAGCAAGAGAGAAAAGGAAGAAGAAAGATACGTAGAATCTTATATATAAAGCTGAATGTCTGTTTGTCTGTATGTATGTATGTGTGTACGTATGTTCCGAATAGAAAATTCCATTTCTGAACCGATCCGGACCAAACTTGGCACACATACACTACGGGCCCCGGCGGGTGTCATAGGCTACTTTTCGTCATCGATCGATATCGATTTTATCGATTTTTATCGATTTTTTTTGCTGAGTTCACCTACGGGGCTGGGAGTTGGCACAGGGGGGTAATCGAGCATGGGGATTCCGAATACAATATTGGTTTTCGGGATTATTGATTACTTTTATCGATTTTATCGATTTTTTGCAAAGTTTGAGCTAGGGGGCTGGGAGTTCGCACAGGGGGGTAATCGAGCATGCTGATCATCCCCAAGGGGGGTGATCAGCATGCTCGATTACACCCCTGTGCCAAATTCAGCCCCCTAGCTCAAATTTTCAAAAAATCGATAAAATCGATAAAAGTAATGGACGATCTTGAAAACTAATATTGTATTCGTAATCTGCATGCTGATTACCCCCCTGTGCAAACTCCCAGCCCCGCAGGTCAAACTTTACAAAAAAATCGATAAAATCGATAAAAGTAATGGACGATCCTGAGAACTAATAATGTGTTCGTAATCAGCATGCTCGATTACCTCCCTGTGCAAAATCCCAGCCTCGCATGTCAAAATTTACAAAAAATCGATAAAATCAATAAAAGTAATCGATAATTCTGAAAACTAATATTGTATTCGGAATCCCCATGCTCACTTCCCCCCCCCCCCCTGTGCCGACTCCTAACCCTGTAGGTGAACTCTGCAAAAAATCGATAAAAATCGGTAAAATCGACATCGATCGATAACGAAAAGTGGACTGTGACACCCGCCGGGGCCCGAAGTGTATGTGTGCCAAGTTTGGTCCGGATACGGCGGAGCCGGGTAAGCCAGCTAGTAGCGAGATATGGCGCATACTCTTTCAGATCCCCTTCCCTCTCCAGCGGGGATGCACGTGTCTACGGACCTTAAAGGCAGTGTCCCGGCAGATTCGCGCCCTGGGGGATATTGCTGTGGTGGGGTTCCTGGTCATCCCATTGATCTCCAGGGCGCAGTCCGGCTGGTTGATGTTCCCCATGGGCCGAAAAAGTAGCCCTTGAACTGGCGCGCGCAACGCAACCCCAATCGGCGCGCGCTCAGACGTCTTCGTTTGCCGTTCGGCGCGGGATCCCACGACCGCTCTCTCGCATCTTGCATGCTATCCGAAGCAAAAATTACAGGCACCAGGGTATTCGTGCCAGGGCCCCCAATTTTCCATTGAAATTCTCGTCTAAGCTGACTTTTGGAAATTGGGTAAACTCCACGAAAAAGGTCTTTTCATTCATTTTAACGCTCATATTCGGGGTCTACAGGTAGAAAAGGCCCAAAACATGCAAAAAGAGGGAAATGCAAAATCTGCCGGGACACTGCCTTCAAAATGGGTGCATACCATCTTCTAGAGCACTCCAGATCTTCGTTCCTTATTTGCGGAGCATTTGAGCGAGGAGACAAAAAGGCCATTTCGGCCGGACATAATTCCCTGCAGGTACAAGAAATGCAGAATAAAAGGAAAACGAGCGAAATTTGCAAGGAAAACTGCAAAAGAAGGGCAAAAAACTCACGGTTCCAGCCACTTGACACTTCCAGCTCGCGAGTGCAAGGTAAGGGCACGGGTCAGTAGTCACGATGAGAGCAAAGATTTCGCTGCCGCGCGCAGTAGTGCCAGAGTTAACTCTCATCAGTATCCCGTCGTAATGCTACTTGTTGGGGCATTGAACCGTATACTTGCCGCCACCCTCACCGCCCATGGGAAACGGTCAAGAGGCGCGGTTTCTTCGGCTGTCACTAACTTAAAACTCCAGTTTAGTGCTACGCGATTCTTCGAAAAGTACCAGAAAAAGTGCACGAGCTTACTACCTGTCTGAGTGCCGCACCCCATTAACTATATCAAAAAAACGCGGACAGTATTTATATGAATCGATAGCCTAAACCTTGTAGATTCCATAGGACTGTTTGGAGCCTGAATCGTCTTCTTAGCTCTGAGTAATATTTGGTGAAAGCACAGCGATCAAAAGCGAAAAATAGGAAAAACGAGATTTTGGTTGGCTTCTAATTCCACAGTTTGAAGGCCTGAAGCGGGATTCCTGAGTTGGACAAAGAAGGAGTAGTGCTTTGTCGTAAGTGCAAAAACGGATAGCTAATTCACCTTTGAAACAAAGTTAAAGGCAGCAGCTCGGCAGATCTTGCATTTCCATCTTTTTGCATGTTTTGGGCCTTCTCGACCCGTAGATCCCGAATCTGAGCTTTAAAAGCGGTGAAAAGGCCTTTTTCGGGCGTTTTTTTTCAATTTCCAAAAGGCAGCTCGGACGAGAATTTTCAGGAAAGTCGGGAGGCCCTTTCACGAAGACCCTGCTGCCTCTGTATAGCATGCACAATGCGGGAAAGCGGGGGGTCCCGCGCCGTCTAGCGGAGAATACTCGTCCGAACAAGGTGTTAGGGGAGCGAAAGGAGGAAGGGGAGCGGCGCTTGGGCCGCCCCCTGGCTTGCAGAGTTCACATTTTCGGCGCGAAGTTGCTGTTTTGGTTCACTTGGAGGGCCTCCTATCTATCTGTGTCAAAATCTGAGGTAGGTCAATCTGCCGAGCCGCTGCCTTTAACCATGTTGGAATTTGACCATTTCACTTAGGTAGCCTAGTATCTTGAATCTTCAGAATTCGCTCATACTTTGTCTACAGGGGTTATTTGACATGCTAATTATGGATATGTTGCCCATTATGTTTGACAGGGCCTTCAAGTAATGCTATCTTAAGTGTATAGTTCAGAGGGGTGGGGGGGAATTGTAACCAGCGATCGCTTGCTTGACCCTGGATAAAACACTAATGTGCTAGAACTGGAGCAGGCAGGTCGCGGCAGAGCACGGCACCTTAGCTCTCCGTTCAAATTCACGCATTCACTTTGCGTATTTCTTCGCCATTGCTTGGCAGTTTTTGTATTGTTACAACATTTTTGATCTATAGTGAGTCTTTGTAATTGCTGAGCTTTGTCTCCTGCCGCGCTCTGCCGTGACAGGCCTGCTCCAATTCAAATTTGAATTCGTCCACCGACCGACTAGTGGGGTGAGGGCGACTATATCTGGTGTCATCTGGCAATAAAAATCGCGCCTCTTGACATGCACCCACCGCCCATGTGCTATCAGCACGGAGAGTTTGTAGCGCATAAAATTTGAGTGCGGCGTGCGCGGCAAAACCAGCCGTGCGCGATGTAACCCCTGACCCGTAAAAGTAAGCAAGTCAAGTCGTAGTCGTGCCAAACTGAAGCTTGCGCGTCAATTCAGATGCATTTTTCCCCAACAGCCATGCCAATGACCCTGACGCGGATCGGTCAGCAGGGTAACAAATAGGTCTGGAACACAAATGCAGCCATTTGAAAGACTCGACTCTGCCGCGCTGCCTTTTAGGGCGATCAAGCTGCGGATTATACAACTGAAAATGAGATTCATAAAAACGTCTCTGTAACCTACCTATATCCGTTATCAATGCGAAGGCGAGGCGTTGTGGTAGCTGTAACAAAGTGTTGACCATCGGGAGCCCACTCAAATATTGTCGTATTTGGAACTTCAATCTGAATACTCAACTTCACTTAGGCTCCCGCCAGCGTGCCGAAGTTATGCCAGCGCTACGCCAGCATTTCGATCGATACACGTGTATTTCGTTGGGGACGTCAGCTAGCCCCGCCCCAACGAAATACACGTGTATCGATCGAAATGCTGGCGTAGCGCTGGCATAACTTCGGCACTCTGGCGGGAGCCTTAAGACCAATGAAATGAAAAGATTAACATTAAAGAAACTGCCGCACCTTAAATTGCACACCAAACGCGCGAGCGAGGTCGCAAGGGACCCTGTGCGAGCAAGGATCTAACTTTTTATGACTCATCTGATTGTTTCCAACCATACGAAAAGTGTTTTTGGTGAGTATTCTGCATGAGACGTGCTCATTGTCCCCGGCACTAGCTGCTAGCGGTCGGAAAGCAACGTAAAGACTGCAGGCGATTATTCATGAAAGCGAGGCATGCATGAAGGTCTTAGGCTTTTAACAGCATATATAATACAGTGCTGGCCAAAAGTTTGCAGCCACTCCGAAAAATTATAATTCACTTCGCATTCTACATAATGAACCCAAATGATAGTATTATGTGCAAATTACTCTACTTTTCAATGCATCAGAATATTTTGCGATTTGATGAAAGCAGAAGATGATTTTGAAAAATCGGTAGAAATTAGGTTAGTCAAAACCTGCAGCCACTTGTTATCAATCGTCATTGTGAAAGTCTCTAAACTTTCAATACTTGTGCTACGGATGTGTCCATAATTGCTGGAATGTGCCCGACAACCAGGTTCGCCATACTACAGAAAAGGAGACTGTATGGACCAAATTAATTTGTCCGCACGTTGACCGTAAGAATCGAAAAAAATCGTTAGATTTTAGTTGAATAATTGAATTGTAATTGCTCTAATGGGAAGTTTTATCAATTACTAGTTGACTTACCCGGCCCCGCCCGGCCCTGTCATTATTATATTCGTAATCAGCATGCTCGATTACCCCCCTGTGCCAACTCCCAGCCCCGTAGCTCAAATTTTGCAAAAAATCGATAAAATCGATATCGATCGATGATGAAAAGTAGCCTATGACACCCGCCGGGCCCGAAGTGTATGTGTGCCAAGTTTGGTCCGGATCGGTTCAAAAATGGAATTTTCTATTCGGAACATACGTACACACATACAGACAGACAGACAGACATACAGACAAACAGACAAACAGACATTCAGCTTTATATATAAGATATGTTCGGTGTCAATCAAACTGTGTGGCAGAAATAGCACTACTTGGCTTAATTTCAACTTGAATGTCACTTCTGCTCGGATTTGGCGCATTCTGCAACACGGAAGTTTGGCGCGGCGGTCCGCAAGGAACTCAAACCCACTGACAAGGTTGTTATTATAAAGGCGAACGCTTGGTCAAAGCTTTAAGAGTTCCACAAGAAAGATGGAGCTGTTTTCGCCATAAAAAATCTTGCGCGATTTGCACACCTAACAATTTCTATTAGTATATCGCAGTTTTCTTATGCAAGAATTTGCGGAAGCTCTTCTGTGGCAAAAACAGTCCCATCTTTTCTGTGAAACTCTGAAAGCTTCGACCAAGCGTTCGCCTTTGTAACAACAACCTTGTCAGTGGGTTTGAGTTTCTTGCGGAGCGTCGCGCCGAACTTCCGAGTTGGAAAATGCGCCAAACCCGAGCATAAGTGACATTCAAGTTGAATTTAAGCCAAGTATTGCTATTTCTGTCACACAATTTGATTGACTCCGAACATATAATTGGTAAAACTTTCCATTAGAGCATTTACAATCTAATTATTCAACTAAAATCTAACGATTTTTTCGATTCTTACAATCAACTTGCGGACAAATAAATTTGGTCCATACAGTCTCCTTTTCTGTAGTATGGCGAAGCTGGTTGTCGGGCACATTCCAGCAATTATGGTCACATCCGTAGCAAAAGTATTGAAAGTTTAGAGACTTTCACAATGACGATTGATAAGAAGTGGCTGCAGGTTTTGACCAACCTAATTTCTACCGACTTTTTAAAATCATCTTCTGCTTTCATCAAATCGCAAAATATTTTGATGCATTGGAAAGTAGAGTAATTTGCACATAATACTATCATTCGGGTTCATTATTTAGAATGCGAAGTGAATTGTAGCTATTTTTCGGAGCGGCTGCAAACTTTTGGCCAGCACTGCAGTAGGGCTCCTTCCAAGCAATGCCCAAGTTGCGCCGCAAGATGTCGCTTCGGAAGCGAGAAAGTCGCTCCGCAACAAAGATGCACGAGGACCTCCAGACGGCACCGCCCTCCCCATCCATGCCCGCCCATCCGTGCGCGCCCATAAAATCACCGTTTCGGAAAGTCGACCGGCGGGTTCTCCGAAACGAGGATTGTCGGGGTTTTCGTTGATTCCCGACTTCATGTTCGGAGTCAGGGACATGAGAAGGCCATGAAACGACAAAAACCTGGAAATCTAGAATCTGGGTAGACGGTGCTTTTGACCTGTAATGATAAAAGAAACTCAAACGCCGCGTTCGCACCCGCTTAGCAACATAATCGGAGCCCAGGCCCCATCTAAATCTACTTAGGCGGGGTTCATACTGGTCCGTAAATTTCGGAACGGATCTCTATGTACCCAACCTTAATCGCGCGGGCGGTGCGCGCGCCATCTATGCGTGCCGGAACCTAGACCTCGCTTGCTGTGATAGATGTTCACAGAGTTTCAAAATGTATGCTGGTTTTCGCTTCAGCACGATGTTTGGTGTGAATGACATCTTTCCTTTTTGGTACGAGTAGTTTTTTTTAGGTTGAGGTGGGTGAGAAGATTGCACAAGGCAGCTGTGAGTACTATTTAACACGTTGACGACCGCGCCATTTTGGTCGAAACTCCCACTAACGTCCTTCGCGCATTTGGCCCGTGCATACGCGCGGATGCACGAAAACATTATGTGGGAGTCTTTTTGACACTAATTAATAAAACATGCAAACTTTGTTCAGACATACAGGTATATTACAGAGCCTTACCAGGACTCACACAAATCAAGGTTTTTGCATCGATTTTCCCTCCAAAAATCCATGCAATGGCTATATCTGAGGAATCGCTCTTCGAGAAAAGCGTTGTAAAACCAGATGTTTTTTGCCTGATTCACCTTTGTTTAATCTCAGAACAGCTATACAGAGTTTTCACCTTCTCGAGAAAACGTAATTAGCATGTATTGACTACATCAAAAACGTACTGATTACCCAATTTTGCAGCCAAAACTTCTAAACAGCTGCCGCGATGCCCTAAGTTCTGTAAGACAATCAGGCCACTAATAGTATTACTGCATAGAAGTTACCTTAAAACTTTTCGTTTGCACCTAAAAAACTAGCGTGCATATGCGCGGATGCACGAAAATGCTAAACGGGAGTCAGGGCGTGCATACGTGCGGATACACAAGGTCGTCAACGTGTTAAAGGGTGTTATCATTCTCTTTCAAAGATCAAAGGCAACCTACCCAGATTCTCGACTTCCATGTTTTAGTCGTTCTAGGGATTTTCCATGTCCCTGATTCTGAATATGAAGTCAAGAATCTGCGAAACCCTGGAAACCCCATTCCGGAGAACCCGGAGGCTGGTTCTTCGCAACGATTGGATGGGCGCGCACGGATGGGCGGGCATTACTGGAGGGGGGTGCCGACTTAGGGTCATCATGGTTCGCTTTTCCGAAGCGATTTTCTTGCTTCCGAAGCGACATTTTGCACCGCGCTTGGGCACCCCAAGTTGGGGTCTTGAGCTTTTGGCAGCTTACGATTGTAGAACCCCCTATCTAACCATTGCCCAAGTCGCGGTGCAAAACGCTGCTTCGGAAGCGAGAGAATCGTTTGGAAGAGCGAAAAGGTATGATGACCCCAAACGGGCATCGCCCCCTTCCAGTAATGCCCGCCCATCCGTGCGCGCCCATCCACTCACCGTTGCGGAGAACCGACTTCTCCGGGATGGGGATTGCCGAGGTTTTCGCGGATTCTCGACTTCATATTCGGAATCAGGAACATGAGAAATTCCTGGAACGACTAAAACACGGAAGTCGAGAATCTGGGTGGACGGCGCCTTAAATGTCCCGAATGGGATAAGCACTCCACTGATTGTTTTCATCGAGTCTACTATTAGTTCAGGCAAATGGCCTTATTATCAGTGGAGATCTTCCCTGATAGTTCTGTATAGGCCGTCCGCGCCGTGCTCGGAGAGCAACGCTGTTGCGTCCATGAAGATAGTTCATGACTGAAAAAGTGGCATAGAAAACAAGCAGAGAAAGTGAACAAGGAAAGAGGAGTGAAGATCGGTACGCACCCTGCGCGCACGGCCTCCACAAGCTTGTTGCAGAGTTTTGCCATGAAAAAGTATTTTTGCATGATGAAAGCTGGTATGAAAGAGGATTGTGACAACTCAACTATCCTCAATTTCCATTTCGTCGCACTTTAGCCCTCACAGGGCCGACACTGGCGACGTCCGCGAGAATGCGGCCACTGCGCCGCAGCTAATTTACAAACAACTCAAATAATCGCCGGGGGCAGGCGGTCCGCAAACTCGCGCTCTTCTGCAAGCGGTCAGCAAAAATTTTTCGTCTTTTTCACTCTAATGGTGCCAGTTTGTTTTTTATTTTTTTGTATTTACATATTTTTAAGGCTTTGGAGCGTGGCAAAACCTTCAGCGAGCGATACTTCCGTGTTCCCAGCAGGCAGCAATACAAAATATTGTGCTCGTCAAACAATTTCTTTTAGGAGCGCTGGTCAAACCTTCAGGAGGCGCTCGGACTCTTTTTACGCAGTTTCGGGCGAACGCCGAGCAAACTAAAGAAGCACACTAAATGTCCACAAGTTTTACAGGAGACAGCTGAGATACGCGTAGGGTTTTTGTTCTTGCTTTTTAATCGAACTACAGTGATTGCTTGACTGCTTCAATTTTGACACTGTTATTCGTAACATCGGTATGGCTCTTGATGGATGCTCCTTTGTATTTTACTACTTGAGCTTCTGGACTATTCCTCATTTACTGACAGAGAAGGCACTCAAGGTAGTTCGGCCTTTTGATGAACGGCACATATAATCGGAATCAGCTTGGAAAGCTGAGTCCAAATTTGTTGTTTCTGACTGTGAAGCATTATTCTCAAAAGAATAACGAGCTTTTTACTACGCGCCGTTGACGCACTATTGAACATGAGCAGTCAGCGAAGTCAGCCTATAAGTAGAAATCTGCTTAGAAAAGGTGCTGGAATATTGAAATAACATCGAGTCAAGTCTTTTGGTGCTGATAGGGAGCGTTATGCATGTGCACTACCTTTGAATGTCGATACCGTAATTTCTGTAAGTCGATTAGCATCCAAATTTTGCACAGGAAAAAGCCCATAACTCTGTTCAGCGCTTCGCAGCTAACAAAAGATATTTGAATTCAGCTTTCAAGCTGATTCCAAATACAGGTATCGTTTTTTAAAAAGCCGACCTAAGTTAGATTTTTCCCGTCAGTGTACAGGGTGTCCCAAAAAGATGTGCACACTGTTTGATTGTTAATAACTCTCTTGCTTTCATGTCTTTTGCCGAGCTTGAGGTACCATTCTTTAGAGCGAAGATCAACTTGAATTTACAGTATGGAGCGACTTATCAGCAGCTCTTCATTACTGTAGAATTACGGTAGGAATTTCGAGGCGGATTTTAAGCCATTGAAAGCGGTATTTTGCCTCGGAAAGAAAGCCAAGCAAGCCAGAAACTCTTGAACTGGGTTAGTCGAAGTTGCTAATTCTAAATTTGAAAATTGCACGTCAGTACACTGTTTCTTTCATGAGTTTCAGATTTAGAGTAACAACTGATTTTCCAATGTTTGTCAGAAATGTGAATACGCCATCAAGAAAGCTCGAGAACTGGTGGAAAGTTATATAGTGAAATTAGCACGCTTGAAAACCTTGCTATACAAATTTTCAGATTTTTTCGAAATTATTTCATCAAAAGGCTTATTCCACAGTGACGCTGTTTGCTGAAGGTACATACCGTGGTCCCACAGTAACGAAGAGTAATTGGTGATTCGCTCCATACTGTAAATCTAAGTTTATCCTCGCTCTACAGAATGGTACCTCAAGCTCGGCAAAAGACATGAAAGCAAGAGAATTATTAGCGATCAAACAGCGTGCACATCTTTTTGGGATACTTCGTATAATTCATCTCGATATCGTTGATCTTGCGGTTGTTACTTTGTTGAAAACACATTGGGCTCAGAAGCTATCTGATACTCTACCCATTTCTGCTGATCTGATGGTCACGGCTGCTGGACGCACTCCAAAGATGTAAGTTCTTGAATATCATTGAAACTAGCTTTGTTGTGTTTTTTAGAGAGTGGTACAATCATCCATTTTAAACGTCTACTGTAATGCTTATGTTTTCGGCACTGCTCCGCTAACAAACATTATCTCAACTCTGTGTCAGTACGTAAGTTCTGTGTCGGTTGGAAACTGTCAATAATTTGTTTCATTTACAGGTTATCGAATACAACATTATTGCTCATGTGTGGCATGCAAAAGTTCGTAAAAACATTCTGGACCTGCCGACGCAATCGTAAGGGTTGTATAACGATATGTGAACTTGCTGCGTCAAACGGTCTTGATAGAAAGTTACTAGCTTTGTAGTCAACTGCGTTCATGAATCTTATGCAACATTCTTTGTCAGTCTTTCTTCATTCTTTGTCTTTCTTCGCACTGTGTTGTGGTTATAATAAATATGTTGATGTAAATTTGTAGCACCCTGTATTGAGATGTTTAATTACTAATTACAGTGCTGAACGAAAGCTAGAATTGTAGAGAAAAAATGCTGTGACTCAGTGCCATTTCGTTGCGCCCCTAACGCATATCGGCTGGCGACCGTTCCGGCCGAAATGTCGGCGACAGCCAGCCGTCGTCGAACGGCCGCCAGCCTGTGCGGGTGTCTGAGTCGTTCCCCCACCTCGTGAATACGGACAGCAAGCGAAGCCTTGATCCCGACACGCAGTGACAGTGCGCGCGACCGCCCGCGCAGCCGGTTAGGTACAGTCGAGTGGATTCAGCGGTAAATATAGTGTGCTTGCACAGGAGGTGAAATGCGGTGAAATTGCGCGTGAACAAGTAGCCACGCCAGTACTGCGGGTACCTTGCGCGCACAATTGGCCGGCTTCACAGTCGAAGCTATCTCTTCACGCGCGAATTTTACCGCATTTCACCTCCTGTGCAAGCACACTATATTTACCGCCAAATCTACTCGACTGTACAGCCTTTTTCAACGCCGGGTAAACGAAACATTCCAAGTGGAGCAGCGCGTCCGCCGCCACTGGCTCAGCGAGGTAGATGAGAACGAAGAGACGCAGACTGCAAAGCGGCGCGAATTGCTGCAAAGCGAACTTCCGCCACCTCAGTTTCCGCCTAAACTGAGTTGAAGCCAGGGTTGAGCAAGAAGTCAGGCACAAGTCTTTTGAAAGCGACACCCCCCTCCCCTCAGAAAGCCCCAAACGACCCCCTTCTCCCCCCTTTTTCGGAACTTCTATGAGCGATATTCTGGAGGAAACAATCCTTTCCTAAAGAGTTTCTGGATTCTTGAAGTCTGTACGCCCGATTTTCTGTGACTGCACTTTACAGTCACACGTAACTTGACGGTTGATTTTGATCTGAATGGGTTTATTGCAGGGATCATAATCTCTTTAAGGCTGGGGTGTTTGGCTCCGAATTCACTGTAGCAAAAAGAAGCTATGAGCTCAATATTCATAACAGGAATGGAGCGATTTCTGAAAATTGAAGGCAAGTTAAGGGGGTCAGGCGCAAGGCTACAACCCCTCAAAAGCTCAGGTGGCCTGAGCTTTTGAGGGGTTGCGCCTGACCCAGTTAACTTTATCACAAAAGAATCTTTTTCATCCTAGTTTTATGTGGTTCGCTAGCACAAACCTCGAAGAGTCTCCATTAGGTATTTGAGCTTACTTGGTCTTGTTCCGGCTTTGTCGTGATCGGTGGAGTAGAAGCACTCAAGATAGAAAACGCGGTGATTGGAATTTTGGCAGCACTTCTTGATCCACTTTTTGGAAGCGATAAGAGATCCAATTTCTACCTTAGACTGACAAGTATTACTTCGTTTTGAGCACAAGAAAGCAGACTTCTTTTACTTTTGTGAAGTTAATCATGCTTGAAAATCACGCTGCCTAAACGTTAGGAAACACTAGAAAACGTGATAGGTGGTGGTTTGTAGAGCTCGTATAGGAATTTGGCGTGCTGATTACGGAAATCTTACCCACCCCACACGGCAAGCCTCTTTGAGGATCGTTGGCAGTTACCGTTGGCAGAAACTGCGTTAGTGGAGACAACAGTCATTCCCTCTCCGGTGGAATGATAATCACTGGTCTCGCGCTCTTTTTCTTCACTTCACTCAATCGTAGCATCCCCTCCATTTTGTGAACAAGTATTGCGACCCCCTCCCCTCTTACCCCCAATACGACCCCCCAGGTCGGGAGCGCCTGACCCTAAGCTCAACCCTGGTTGAAACTCACTATAGATTCAGATGGCGCCCGGAGCCCGTGGGGACCAGCCTTTCACACTCGCACGCGTAGAAGTACTGCATAAGGGGCGGGCAACTAGATTTCACACAGCTTGAACTTTAGAAAAAAAAACTTACAGCAACAATTTGTTTCTTCTTCTCCACATCCCAGAACTCCATCTTCCCCTTCCCGAGATTGCCAAATCCGCAAGTCAACAAGATATTTCCGAAATTGTTATAAAAAGCATCATTGCGCGGTCCCTCGTCGACATGGAACGTTTCATCTCCTCTCAAATTGTACAGACTCAGCTATAATTCAACAAATTCGAAGATTTACGAGATGACGTTTTTCTACCATAGCGGGCATGTATCCGTAGCAAACACAAAACTCCTTCCCAGTAGGGCTCCACTTTGCTGTATGTACGGGACCCTTCTTACGTACATTTACTTGAAATGATTCTTGTGTAGTCAAGTTCAGAAGATATATCTTAAAAGTATTATAAGACAAAGGCATTGTCATGATCACACAAACATGGCCAGAATACCTACATGTTGTTCACCATAATATGATTGGTTAGAAGCATCTACCTCAGTGCTAGATAGTACCAGTACGGCGCTTCCTGAATAGAAACTTGAATAAAAGGAAACGAATTTAACAGAGATGGAATTTCTCAACCGTTCATGTTCAACAGCATAACTCATTCCAAAAACGCACACCTTTACAGTTCCAGAGGAGGGTAGCTTTCTCCGACTTGAAGAAATTCTTTGCTGCAACAACAGCAAAAGGAGAATCAAGACTCCGTACCTGCACGCGTCCAGGTGTTGACTAAACAAATCTTATACCCTAAATGAGCCAAAGTCTCACCTAACTTCCACAAGGCGTATGTAGGCGCAAGCTGTGCTGAGTATGTTTGATTCATGGGGAACTTCTCTTAGGTACCCACTACAGCAGTTACTACCTCTGACTGGTGAACCAGTAACTGAAGATGCCAGATTGCATCCGTGCGCTTCGGGAACAGTTTCCCGCTACTTGCAGATTTTTGAATTGCGCTAACGTTTCTTTATATATTAGATAGATCGCTGATATAGAAGTACCAAGACATAGAGACCGTGCAAAGACATGTGAAGCTTGCAGTGGCTACCTGAAGTCAAGCAGATTTTCCGCTCAATATAGTGTGCTCGTACTGCAGGTAAATGCGGTAAAATTCGCGCGTAAACAATTATACACGCCAATAGTGCCGGGTATTTTGCGCTCGCAACTGGGCGGCGTCACAAGTAGCTATTTGTTCACGCGCAAATTTTACCGCATCTCACCTACAATGCAAGCACACTATATTGAGCGGAAAATCTATTCAATACGGGAAGTTCTGGGGCCAGGAGCAATGCAAGCGACATCTTACAAGGGAACGATCCCAACTTGAGAGGGCGAACTGGAATGAATCGCACATCATCAGATGCGTCTCTATGAGATTTCAGATCTATCCAGATTTGCGTTGCCGTTCTCTGGAAAAGTTATGAGCGACTGAAAATATGAAGTCATTGGAGTTCCAATGCATAATGTGCTTATAAATCCAACTTGGTAGTGCATGACTAGCATGATATTGGGCATAGTGATTTCAGAGAATGCTCACACTCAAAGGTAACACAATTCAGTATTTTTGAACAAGTTCTTTGAAAAAAGCTGAGCAACGAAAGTCTAAATTTGGCAGTTATACAACGCCATACTTCAAGAATTAGTTGATCAACAACACTATTTTGTGTTTCGTTGAAGGCGAACATCGATACGCTCAATATCATGCTAGTCATGCAATCCCAAGTTGATTTCAAAGCATACTGCACATTGAGACCCCGATGACTTCACATTCAACCACTCATAACTTTTTCCAGAGAACGGAATCGCCGATAAAATAAATCTGGATTCAACTCACCAAGACGCATTTGATAGTAAACAGTTCATCCCAGTTTGCCACCTAAAGTTAAGATCGTTCTTTTGTTAGCTTATCCCTTCGTCAACAGTCGCTCGTACAGCACCCTCTGGCAGGCATTGTTCACCTTTTCGATCCTAGGAACTCTCTCTTTTCTCGTTCCGAAAATAGTAAAATAAGCCAGTTCAGAAAGGAACACAGGAATTTGCGAAAATATTGGAATCTCCAATACTTAACGAGCGCAGCGCTGAGTGCACAAAGTTCGTAGATCAGTAAGGATCACAGCCTAGCAATGCTTGACTGCTTCCATAGCTATCGATGACAGGTCCATTAAATCTACTATCTTTTGATTCAACGGGATAGGCGACTTGAAGTCGGGGCTTCGAGGCCTATTCAAGGCTAGATGACCAGAGAGAACGCTCGCGAAAGAGACGCAGACTGCGTCGCGGGCGCGAGCGGTCGCCGTCTACCCGCCAATCCCGTTGAATCAAAGGGTACACAGTCTTTCTTACATCAGAAAGAATATCACACTTTTACAGGCTTTGGATGGTTTAATCAGACTGCGCCAAATATTATCGTGATACTCCTCACAGTATGCGGAAAAGGCTACGCAAATCTATCGCAATATAAAATATCTGTAAAAGAACATACTCCAGCTGCAGGGGTATAGCACGCTACATGATGTGGAGCATGTCCCGAGCTCACGGCGAAAACGCTGATATTCGGAACTACGAGCTTTCGGTCATATTTATCTAAAAAAAGCTAGATTGAATAAGGTTTCAGAGGTACTGAAAGAATATACCAAATTGAGAGCCAGCATGGATCAAAAGTTCGCTTCCCACAAGCCTAACGAATATGCTTTCATCATCAGTGAATTGCGGAGTCCATGTTGCCTGTAAGATGACGTGTTCAATGGGAATAACACTTGACATGGACCGTGTGCACCATTCAAGCTGTACATTCCGACAAAGTTGGAACAATAAAGCATGGAACTTTATTTTTTACACGAAGTGTGATGTTTAGCAAGTTTTAAGTTTTCGAGCCTTCCTCTGCGGCGATAAACTTACGAGTTTGTTTGTAATGGATGAGGAAAAAATGAACCGCACAAATTCCCACTAGTCCATCGTGTAGTCGTATATCGATACCCAATTCCACTGATCATCAGGGTCAAGCGTGGTGCCATGCACGACCTCAAAGGCAGCGTCCAGGCAAATCTGGACATATGGGGATCTCACGTGGATAGTAATTTTGAGGCCCTAAATGAGGCAGTGCCCCGGCAATTCAGGCAGTGCTCCAACAGCTGAAATATTGCCCTCAAAACTGGACCCCAGGGTCGTACTTCACATGGATTCATGGCGCAACCCATCAGTTTCGCGTGGGTCTTCGCGCGAAATAGATGGATTGTGCCATGAACCCATGCGAAATACGATCTGGGGTCGGAGGTGTATATCTCAGTCGTTAGTGAGTCACCTGCGCTGCCGCTTGGGCAGTGCCTTAGAGCCCCAAAATTACTTTCCACGTAAAAGTCCCATAGGTTCAGATTTGCCTGGACGCTGCCTTTAAAGGCACCGTCCACCCTAAGTTGAGGGTGTTGAGCTTTTGGCAGCATATAACAGTAGGGCCTCCTATCAAGTCAATGTCCAAGTCGCGGCGCAAAATGCCGCTTCGGAAGCAAGAAAATCGCTTCGGAATAGCGAAGAAGCACGAGGACCCCCATCCATGCCCGCCCATTTGTGCACGCTCATCCAATCACCGTTCTGGAAAGCGGACCTCTGGGCTCTCCGGAATGGGGATTGTCGGGGTTTTCGCGGATTCTCGACTTCATATTTGGAATCAGGGAAACGAGAAGCCCCTGAAACGACAAAAGCCTGAAAGTCAAGAATGTGGGTGGACGGTGCCTTTAAAGGCTATAGTGAGGATGGAGTTGGTAAGGCAAAGGGATAATCGGTAAACAGGTTGCTTGAAAAGAGGTGGAACATGCTACCTTGTTTAAGGCGCACACACGTACAGTCGAGTAGATTTCCTGCTTAATATAGTGTCCCTGCAGACGCGACAACGCTGGGGCGTCAATAATTGCCTGACGAGTTCCCGAGCTAGTGTTTTCCAGCGTTTTCTATGCTTATTCTATGCTTTTTAGGTGATTCGTTGCTGATAAAGAGGAAAAGGGTAAGTTAGAGAGTAGTTTCTGTATTCTGAGAAGGTCTATCATCGCATATTCACAGATATCCAAGTGGAAGCAGTTCGCGTCAGCTTCTTATCTATTTTTTTTGTCACTTCATGTCTCTTTCTTCTTGTGAGGTACTTCTTTGAACGCTAGTGGATTCTTACGATTGACTTATTGTCTTTATCACATAAAATACTTGATTAAAATGCTATTTCCTGTGAATGAAAGCCGAAGTTGCTGCAAAACAAGCCAACTAGCGTTCAAAGAAGCGCCTCATAAGACGAAGGTTCGAAAGAAGAAGTGACAGAAGAAAAGGAAATGACAAAAAAGTAGACAAGAAGCTGACGCGAAATGCTTCCGCGTGGATATCTGTGAATGTGTGATGATAGAACTTCTCAGAAAACAGAAACTACTCTCTAAGTTACTCTTTTCCTCTTTATCAGCAACGAATCAACTGTAAAGCATGAAATAAGCAAAGAAAACACGGGAAAACACTAGCTCGGGAACTCGCAAGGCAATTAATGACGCCCCAGCGTTGTCGCGTCTGCAGGGACACTATTTAAGCAGGAAATCTACTCGACTGTACAGGGCTTATCAACTGCGAGTCAAGTGCTCCAGCATCTCTGCCCCCGCGTGGCCGCCTCACCTGAACTCTGCACCTCTTTTGCGAACATGCTTCCAACATTTTCAGACGCTCAGTCAGCAATTGAAGCTCCGGCTTTCCCACGTTCGTGGTGGGAAAGTGATAAGAGAGCCTCGCGAGAGAAATGCAGAGTCCAGGCGAGGCGGCCGCGAGGGAGCGGAGATGCTGGTGCACGCGACTCTGCATTTTATAAACCCGTACAACTCCGCTAGGGAGAGAGGGGACCTGAGAAAGACGCGTCATACCTCGCTGCTTTGGATATTAATCTTATTCGTATTTCTAGTGTTCACATACCCTCATAAGTGAGCATAGTCGATGACAGGACATTGCCATAACTTTTCATTCAACGGGATTGGCGGCTGGAAGGCGACCGCTCGCACCCGCGACGCAGTCTGCGTCTTTCTCGCGAGCGTACTCTCCGATTATCCTCTTTTTGATTAGACCTCGAGTCCCCGCCTTCCAGCCGCCAATGTCATTGAATCGAAGGGTACATCCTGAAAATTTCATTTTCTTTGGTGTGATTCTTGGGGGTTCTTTAGGGGATCAACTCTTATTTTGAACGCTATTTATAATGTTTCATCATGTTTATGATAGCAGAAATGACTGAAATCTCAAGATGAGTCTTCGATGAACTGTTTGCGAACTGGGGTTCGGAAAACTCACAATCATCGAACTTCCTTGTCGCGTAGGAAACTAGCAGGCCAGAATATATCCTCAGTATAGTTTTACAAGGTTTTCATCGAGTACATGAAGATGAATGGCTGTAGAAATGAGTGGTGATCCTCCAGGGGTCCCCAGGGGAGAGATCACACAAAACAGTGAAAATCTCAGCTTATTGGCACTATTCTGGCCATTCTGCACAGGTTCAAAACCAAACCAGGATAAGCTGGCAAGGACATCTATTCGAGACAAACCCATATAACTCTTCTTGGAATTGGCTTTCAAGAATACGAAGGATAGATTTGGAATCAGTACTGGAATGCGCATTTTTCAGTAATACGCCTACCGGAAAGATAAACAAGTCTCGCTAAGCGACTTCTACTTTTACCAGAACTGAGCCTTCAAAATTCACTATCAGAAGCTGAGAAATTTCAAGTTCAATCTTGCGTGTAAGATTTCGAGTGATTTTCTTCTATTGAAATTTCTGGATTCGAAGTTGAAAGTAGGGAGTCGTAATGAGGAAATAATGTTAACTGAGTTGCATGTGATGGACTTTTGCTATTGCGTACAGCCTCGGAAGGATTACCGACATAGTTTCAATGGCGAGTCCCATGAAATCTCTATTGTCAAAATGTAGAATTAGAATAGGCTTGAAGTTATGAAACAAACTGCATATTGCATCTTGACACAAGCTTCCAGATGGGTTTTTATGACATTATAATTGCTTTGGTTCATTGACTCAAAAAGCAAACTACTCCTTTATCCAAAGAAATGAATTTTAGATGAAAATGCCGGTCTTCGACAATGTGCAACTTCAAAATTCATATAACAAAAGTTTAAGGAATTTGACTTTTCTACTACTACAATTTCCAATTTTCACTCACTTTTAGGCCCAGTGAATGCGCCTTCCAATTTACATTAGAAATCTGTTTTTCAAACTTTTCAAAGTCATCTCCAGGCAAAGTTATGAAGATTTGTTCCTAAAGGATGTTCTTGCCAGGTTTTCATGGATCCGTGCTAAAATATTCTCCACAGCGTCGCGCTCCATATTATCTCCCGCGGATACACGGCAGCCCTTTGGTTCCTCCTGCACCAAACCCCCACCCCTTCTCAGACATCTCCTCCCATCCCCGGAGGAGATGTTAAACCTAGTAAAATTCGTTGTCCGCGCCTCGCTTTAAACACCAGCCGGCGGAGCACCTGGGGACCTAAGGTTCCGAAGTGGTATAGGCTACTAAAAAGCGAGAGGCGCGCATCTCTTTCACACGTACTTTTATTAAGTTTCAAAATCACTTTTGGCTAGAACATAATGTGCAATGCTGATAACGAATGAATGTTGAAAGGAAAATTCATAAGCGCGGGGACCGCCTAACGCGCCTCGTGACAACCGCTCGCCCATGCTGTTGCTCAAGGCACGTCGCGGGCAAAGAGGTTACACCCAGGCCAAATGCATAGGGGCCCAAGTAAGTGTGTAAGAGGGCGGGAAGAACCGCTTGGACATGTACTTGATCTCATGCATGACCCTGCTGATCATAGTTCGACCCTGCGTACTAAGGAAGCACTCACAAGGAATGGTCAGAATTCGAAGTGGCCAAACCAAACAAGCTGTATACCATTCGATGCAGTATGAAACGCTGACTTCGAATCTGTCTTCCTTATCTGCTTCGGCTCCTGTGGAGGAAGCTACAAGCAGTTTTATTATGGAAAAATCGTACATGAAAACTGCGAAATTGAGCACATTGCTGCAATTTCAGCTCAGCTTTAGGCTTTAAAGTTTGAAGTAAGTTAGCTGCATGTTTTAGCCCAGCATCAAGCCGACACATGGCTCTGTATGGCCAAATTTTCATTTTTACGCATAATTTCTTAGCAAAATATTGGTTTTTAATAGCTTATAGCTTCGTCCAGAAAAGCGATAAGCAGATAAAGAAGACAGATTTAGAGTCAGCGCTTCATGCTGCATCTAACGGTATGCAGCTTGTCTGGATTTAGCCACTTCGATATTTGACCATTCCCTTGTCAGGTAAGGCAAGTATTTTATGAGCCGTTTAGTTACCGTCCGGTTAAGGACTGAGAAACGCAATAAATGTTTTTTTGATGCTTTTCTCAAACTTTTTACCCGCAATCAGGGAAAAGAGTGGAAGAGTGAGCTTGTCCTCAGACAGTCGAAGGGATACCTCTGGCGGGCAAATGGCGCGAGTCTGCCACTTCGCGCTTCGGAGCGCTGCCATTTCATCCATTTTGGTGCTCCGGGGCTCTCCCAAATCTGGCGCACCTCCGGAGCAGAGATTTGCGCTCCCGGAGAGGGGTCCCATTCGCCTGCTTGTGACGTCACCGTGACGTCACGGTGAACGAGTGGGACCCCTCTCCGGGACGCAGAAATCTCTGCTCCGGAGGTGCGCCAGATTTGGGAGAGCCCCGGAGCACCAAAATGGGTGAAATGGCAGGGCTCCGAAGCGCTCCAGAGCGCGAAGTGGCAGACTCGCGCCATTTGTCCGCCGGAGGTATCCCTTCGATTGTCTGAGTCGGACGAGAACCTATCAGTCATCCTGGTCTCAAAAGTGACGAGAATCTCACCCTGGGTCACAATTTTCGTTGTTCCCACACTTCTAAGCATCTGCTCGTTAATAAACTGAATGGTAAAGCTACCTTCTTAGCGTCGAAGCTCAGATATTTTCTATCCGTGTTGTGCTGCATCAAAATTATCATTCTATTACTTATTCTATTATCGATGCAACAAAAACCTACTCGTAAAAATGTGAGAAAGCTCAAGGGCATATGAGCAACAAATACTACAAGAACCACCTCTCTCGTTGCAATCATCGTTGTCACATGCTTTCCCTCAGTAAGGTTATAAATCCTCATATTTGGGTCAGGTTTTTGATCTGCTGAGGCCTGAAAGAAAGTGTAGATACTTTGAAAAGCTCAACCAATTTCTTTACCTTCTGCCCATAGATAGCATATGGTTCAAACGTGATCATGTGTGTATCACGCGGTGAAAACAGTATATGTTTAGTCCTTTTCAAATCAAGGTTGATCAAATCTTTACCATCCGCAACTTGAAACGCCCTCGTTCTGAAAAAACAACTTCCAACAAGTAAACTGCGCTAGCACTGAATGACCACTACTTTTTAGTGTCGCAATAGGCGAATATACGGCCATCGTTACTATACTGGAAAACAGAACAAGGATTTTCCTTTGGCGTCCTGAATTCGACAAGATGTAGAACTAGAATGGATGAACTGCTATAAAAAAGCTAACTGGTTGTCCTCAAACAGGGTAACTGAATCATTCCCAAGGCCACGTTTCAACGAAAATCCAGTGTTTCCACGAACTGAAAGTAACAAATTTGCGCATTTCTAGATTGTGAATGTAGCAAATTTACTAACTTAGATGGAAATATATTGAAAATGATCACCAGGAAGACCTGTGATTTCTTATATGCTATCACAACTGAATCATTCTACAACCCTTCTAAATTTACGTCTACGGATTTGCACATGTTCAAAGCCAAAGCAATCACCAGGCGCCCAGCGAAATGCAGGGTACTTGGTGACATAACTATTCACAAAAGCAAATCACATGGCCGGAAGTGTGTAGTCCATCGATAACAATCAATTAGAGAGATTAGAAAAAATTCATAATTGAGGGGTGGAATGCATATTCTATAATGCTCATGAAAGTATGCTAAAACTTCGCTATCACCAACCTGAGAAGACTAAATTTTCCCCCATCGTCCAAGCAATCGAATCCCACAATCGCGAATAATTTCCAAAGAAATCTGAGTATCTATGGTACGATCAGACGTCGCCGCTCCTTGAGAAAAGATTTTGAAGCACATGGATGTTGGTGTGCTTATGCAGCATCAATAAGAGGGGCGTTAAATATCTTGCGGCATGTGCACTCACGGAAATGTCCCATATTCCCACGTACATCGCGCGAAAACAAGCGTTCCTCATCTTCATAATGCAAGAGAACAAGGAAATGAGAATTTCGTGCCTTTAAGGACTGTCCTTCAACCGCGACAAGGCTGATTTTTCGATGAATGCCATTTCGGACCATAGCATATTTCGCAAAATCGAGTTTGCGTAAAATAAACTGGTCACCTGGTCTGAAGTGTATCTATCGGGAAGCTCGTGGATGTGTTAATCGTGCCAAAACCAAAGGTGACGCATGGTACTATATCACACCTGGGAGTGTCACCTTGTCGAACCCCATTCCCAATTGGAACGGTTGGGAAACAAAGGAATAGCTGCGTCGTTGTTGTACAGTCCTTATAGCAGTCATCTAGTGTCCTCACGTAAGCTGGGTCCACTCTTTGGTCGACTAGGGCTGACAGATTGGCATTCGTTTCGACGCTGTCGAAGGCTTTCTCATAGTCGACGAAGGTTAGGACGAGAGGCAGTCGGTATTCCTGGGAGACTTCTATGACCCTCGAAACCGGTCTGGATGTGGTCCATTGAATCCCTTGCGGAACCCAGCTTGTTCTTGGGGTTGGGCTTCATCCAGTGTCCTAGATATGCGAGCGAGAGTATTCTTCGTGAAAAGATTGTAGAGCACACTCAGCAGGCATATTGGACGGTAGTTCCGAAGATCCCCCACAATGGTCGGTCGCCTCATCGTGGCGTGGGGGTGACACTGGGTGTCGAACTGCGATGCACAGCCGAGTGTATACTCTGGTAGGGCCTCCCAAGCTGTGAAGGAGTTCGACGTTTCCGGTTTCGGCCGGATGCCTAGCTAAGAACTGGCCGCGCCAGATTCTCCGCCGTCTGGCTTCTTCTGGTCGCTAGGCGGTCCCTCCCCGCTCCAAGCCCGGGGTCAGCGATCACCCCGTGGAAATCAAGAGTAGGCCTAGTAAGCCACCTCTTGTAGGGGAACAAATTTTATTACTCAGACAGCAAGAAGATTTAGAAAAAACCCTGTACATCGGATCCCGCCTACGGCGCCGGGTGGTAGCAAGAACGATGTCAGGGTACTCAGGGCGCCTTTCGGATTGGACAAAAACGACACGTCTGCCCGGACGACACGCCATGGAGACTGCCTCATGCTCTGCACTTACAACGCCAGGACAGTCTCCACAAACGCCGACCTCCACGCTCTTCTCGACGCTGCAGAGCACATCAACTACCACATCATTGCTCTGCAGGAAACGAAGTCCAGGAAGAAGGACGTGCGACAGATGAGTGATGGGACCCTCATCATTCGTGGTGAAAAGGTTCCATCACGAAACGTGGGAGGCGTCGGCTTTGTCGTCCACCCATCTATCGTCCATCTTGTCGATTCGCACGAGATCCTATCACCTCGACTAGGCATCCTACGACTACGACCTCCACATCAGAAGACCATCAGCATCATCAACTGCTATTCTCCAACATCAGCAGCTGACGAATCAGAACTAGATGCTTTCTACGAAGATGTGGAGGAGGTCGTCCGCAACGAGAAGTCCTTTTACAAGTTTGTTGTGGGCGACTTCAACGCGAAAATCGGGATGCCACTGGAAAGGGAATATAGGATCGGGAAGTTTGGATATGGGCTCCGGAACGAAAACGGCAACCGTCTTGTTGGGCTTCTCTCCGCCGCACGACTTTTCCATGGAAATTCCATCTTTATGAAGAAGGAACATCGCCGGTGGACATGGGAATCGCCCAACGGAACGACCCACGCGGAGATCGACCACATTCTCACCAGCCGAAGGTGGAGCTTACTCGATGTCTCTGTAGTTCCATCCTTCTGTAGTGGCTCCGATCACCGCCTCCTTCGAGCGAAGATACGACTCAGCCGAAGGCTGGAAAAGAAAGTCTGTCATAGTGCCGCGAGAAGGAAGGAAGTCGTTTATGACGGTAACAGGCTGGAAGAGCTCATATCAAGTTGTGACTGGCCCATCGAGCAGGACCCAACGTACGACTACGACCGGCTTCTGAAAGGATTGCGAGCCTGCGGAGAATGCGCCTCAGTGACTTCTGAGAAGAACTTGGACCGCATCTCGAAGACCACCAAGGAATTGCTCGAAAGAAGAAGATCATTGAGGCAGGATCCGAATGCAACTCATTTCGAGCGACTGATTGCCAACACCAGTTGCAGAACAGCTTTGCAAGAGGATCTCAGGAAGTACAGGCAAGCCAAGATACTGGAAGCAGCAGAAAGAAGACGAAGTCTCAAGAAGTGCCGAAGGGACCTCTGCGAATATCACGTACCGCTGGCTGCACTACTGAACGAAGACGGGACTCCGACTTCTTCCCGATACAAGATGGAATCTATCGCGAAGAACTTCTACACCAACCTCTTCCGCTCATCAACACCCGTTCAGATGCCCGTTGTTCCCACTGGAGAAGTACCACCACGAATTCTACCTGCTGAAGTGCGTATCGCGATACAGACCATGAAGACGTCCACGGCTCCAGGACCAGATCATCTTTCCGTCGAACTTCTGCGAGCCGGAGGACACCGTCTACACGAGATTCTAGCGTCGCATTTGACATCTTACCTTCAGAAGGAGAAGATTCCCGACCAGTGGAGAACGTCAAGAACCGTCCTTCTCTTCAAGAAGGGTGAACGGGAGGATCTTCGGAACTATCGTCCAATATGCTTGCTGAGTGTGCTGTACAAGCTTTTCACGAAGATTATCCTCGCTCGCATATCAAGGACACTGGATGAAGCCCAACCCCAAGAACAAGCTGGATTTCGCAAAGGATTCAGCTGCATGGACCACATCCAGACCGTTTCGAGAGTCATAGAAGTCTGCCGGGAGTACCGACTGCCTCTCGTCCTAACCTTTGTCGACTACGAGAAAGCCTTCGACAGCGTCGAAACCAACGCCATCCTGTCTGCGCTAGTCGATCAAGGAGTGGACCCAGCTTACGTGAGGACGTTAACCGACTGCTACAAGGACTGTACAACGACGATGCAGCTATTCCATCGCCCCCTGACCATACCAATCGGGAAGGGGGTCCGACAAGGCGACACAATCTCGCCGAAGCTGTTCACCGCGGCCTTGCAGTGGGTGATGAAGTCACTGGACTGGGACGAGAGAGGCATACGAGTTGATGGGAGATTCCTGTCCAACCTTCGTTTTGCGGACGACATCGTTCTCTTCTCGAGCAGTATCACCGAAGCAGAGACGATGCTGAAGGAACTAAACGAAGTAGGGAAGAAGATCGGACTGCGAATAAATCGGAAGAAGACTCAGTTCATGAAGAACGCCCTTTGCGAAGATGCAGAAATGGAATTGGAAGGCACCCCGATTATGGAAACGTCTTCCTACGTGTATCTCGGACGTTCGATGAACATGGAGAACGACTTGAGGGAAGAACTCAACAGGAGAAGAAGAGCAGCCTGGGCCGCCTTCGGGCCCCTGAAGGAAGCCACCGACCAACTGACGGACCCGGAGCTTCGTGCCCACCTGTTCGACTCAACCGTTCTCCCGGCGCTCTGTTACGCAGCTGAGACTTGGGCCGACACTGTAGCCACGTCGAAAGCTCTACGGACCACCCACAGAGCGCTCGAGCGCAGTCTTCTGAAGATGACCCGACGCAAGCAACATCTAGTCGGACTTCGCAGCACGGATATGAGAAGAATGTCCCGTCTTCGTGACCCAGCGGAATACGTCGCGAAAGCCAAACACCGATGGGCCGGTCACATAATGAGAAGAACAGACGACAGATGGACACTAAGAACATCGGAGTGGATTCCTCGCGAAGCCAAACGTCCCCGAGGAAGACCTCCAACGAGATGGGCAGACGTGTTCGTGGAACGGATGGACCAGCTGAGAAATCAGCTGGATACGATTTTTGCACCTGGAACTCGTGGACGCAGCCACCGACGTCAGCCAAGAAGATCGTGGATGTCAGAAGCGAGGGACAGGGAAAAATGGAAACTTCTGAGCTGGGGCCCGCACGTCACGTGAAGCCGGGCCATCTAAGTATCTAAGTAAGTAAGTTCCGAAGATCCTCCCGTTCGCCCTTCTTGAAGAAAAGGACTGTTCTTGATGTTCTCCATTGGTCGGGAATCTTCTCCTTCTGAAGGTAAGATTTCAAATTCAACGCTAGAACCTCGTGTAGACGGTGTCCTCCGGCTCGCAGAAGCTCGACGGAAAGGTGATCTGGTCCTGGAGCCGTGGAAGTCTTCATGGTCTGAATCGAATTGGCACTTCAGCAGGTAGAATTCGTGGTGGTACTTCTCCATGGGAACAAGGGGCATCGGTACGGCTGTTGATGAGTGGAAGAGGTTGGTGTAGAAGTTCTTCGCGATAGATTCCATCTTGTATCGGGAAGAAGTCGGTGTCCCGTCTTCGTTCGATAGTGCAGCCAGCGGTACGTGATATTCACGAAGGTCCCTTCGGCACTTCTTGAGACTTCAGCTTCCTTCGGCTGCTTCCAGTATCTTAGCTTGCCTGTACTTCCTGAGATCCTCTTGCAAAGATGTTCTGCAACTGGTGTTGGCTATCAGTCGCTCGAGATAGGTTGCATTCGGATCCTGCCTCAGAAATCTTCTTCTTTCGGGCAATTCCCTGGGGTCTTCGAAATGCGTTCCAAGTTTTGCTCAGAAGTCACTGAGGCGCACTCTCCGCAAGCTCGCAATCCTTTCAGAAGCCGGTCGTAGTCGTACGTTGGGTTCCTCCTCGATGGGCCAGTCACAACTTGATAAGCTCTTCCAACCTGTTACCGTCATAAACGACTTCTTTCCTTCTTGCGGCGCTGTGGCAGATCTTCTTTTCCAGCTTTTGACTGAATCGTATCTTCGCTCGCAGAAGACGGTGATCAGAGCCACTGCAGAAGGATGGAACAACTGAGACATCAAGCAAGCTCCACCTTCGGTTGGTAAGAATGTGGTCGATCTCCGCGTGAGTCGTTCCGTTGGGCAATTCCCAGTTCAGCGACGATGTTCTTTCTTCATAAAGATGGAATTTCCATGGAAAAGTCGTGCGGCGGAGAGAAGCCCAACGAGACGGTTGCCGTTTTCATTTCGGAGCCCATATCCATACTTCGCGATCCTATATTTCTTCTTCCAGTGGCATCTCGATCTTCGCGTTGAAGTCGCCCACAACGAACTTGTAGAAGGACTTCTCGTTGCAGACGACTTGCTCCACGTCTTCGTAGAAAGCATCTAGTTCTGAATCGTCAGCTGCTGATGTTGGTGAGTAGCAGTTGATGATGCTGATGGTCTTCCGACGTGGAGGTCGTAGTCGTAGGATGGCTAGTCGAAGTGACAGGATCTCATGCGAATCGACAAGATGGACGATAGATGGGTGGATGACGAAAACAACGCCTCCAACGTTTCGTGATGGAATCTTTTCACTACGTATGATGAGGGTCCCATCACTTATCTGTCGCACGTCCTTCTTCCTGGACTTCGTTTCCTGCAGAGCGATGACGTGGTACTTGATATGCTCTGCAGCGTCGAGAAGAGCGTGGAGGTCTGCGCTTGTGGAGACCGTCCTGGCGTTGTAGGTGCAGAGCATAAGGCAGTCTCCATGGCGTGTCGTCCGGGCAGACGTGTCGTTTTTGTCCAATCCAAGAGGCGCCCTGTCTACCCTGACAGGGTAGGAGAACGAAAGCCGCCAGTTTGAGTCGTCTTTCACGGCCAACTGGTCCTTTCGCAGTGTTGTTGCATGTCGTTCCAGGACCAGCAGTCCGCAGAGGCGGCCCAAGCTGGCGGCTTTCGTTCCTCCACCCTCCTGACATCGTTCTTGCTACCACCCGGCGCCGTAGGCGGGATCCGATGTGCAGGGTTTATTTCCCTTTTCTTTGCTGAACGAGTAATAAAAATTTTTCACCTACAAGAGACTTACTAGGCCAACTCTTGATTTCCACTGGGCGATCGCTGACCCGGATATGGAGCGGGAAGGGGACCGCCTAGCGACCGGAAGTCGGACGGCGGGGGATCTGGCCTGGCCGGCTCTTAGCTAGGCATCTAGCCGAAACCGGAAACGTCGAACTCCTTCACAGCTTGGGAGGCCCTGCCAAAGTATACGCTCGGCTGTGCATCGCAGTTCGACACCCAGTGTCACCCCCACGCCACGATGGGGCGGCCGGCCATTGTGGGGGGGGGGGTACATAAACAAAAAAACAAAAACATAGTTCTGCCTGAAACGGGTGTACGGCGATTTGGACGATCGCGAAGCTTTGCACACACGACCACCGCCGCGCGCTACACACCCTGCTGCGACTTTTGCCTAGTCAAAGCACAGGGGAAAGATACATTTGCCGATTTGTGATTTTGACCCCTACCGTAAACCTACCGTAACCATGCAGGGAGATGTATTCGTGCGGAGAAAACGTGAAATTTAATCAGCATGTCGAATAACCCCTCTGTGCGAAGTTACAGCGAATTTTGCGATTTTGATACCGTACCGTATACCCACAAAAAATTTTGGGGCCCGGATACTGGAATAGCGCCAAATTTTCTTTATAACAAGCATAAAATGGCAAACCATATGTTGCATATACTGAGAGAATTTTAATTGTTTGACAAATATCAAACGAGTGTCACAGTAGAACCTTGATGTATGCTTGTGTGCTTGCAACATCTAAACTATCTAGGTCATAGCAGCCGTTAATGTGTTGAAGTGTACTAGTAATATCCCACTAAATGTTAAAATCCTCTAGCCTTTCATCGTCACTCCAATTTGACTATGCAGTTGTTCAGATCACAGGTGCGATAAGGTGAGAATGACTCCTCCAGGGTGAAGGGGGTCACAGTGGTCGCAGCCCCTCCAGGGTGAAGGGTGTTTTACTTGGTAGAGAAATTATAAAATGTCGACGGGGGGGGGGCATCATTTTTCCTATTCAAAGTTCATAATTTCCAATTTCTTACCATCACTGTTTGTCTTTTTTCTGAAATGTGAACCGATATGCTGCTTAATTAGCGCACAATTATATTTCTGACCAGCACCTTGTATTTTTTTACATTTCTTCTTCCCTCTTTTATATCGCCCTGCCTGTTTTTGAAATTACCATAGAAGATGTGCATGCGAGAACACTTGTTTCGGAAAAAGTTAGACAATTTCTAAGCATTTACGAATTTTTTCAAGAAATTCGTAATTTCTGTAGATGAAGAGCAATGTTAGCAAGGTAAATGTTTTTAAAACAACCTTGTCTTCCGCTTTTAGAGAATACATAGTTTGCCTGGAGTCTATTAAAAAAATGCCTGGTGAAGAGTGTGGGTAGTGATTTCCGAATATTTTCGAGTTTTTAACATAAAAAATTCATAACTTTTCTAGATGAACTTCTTATACGCCGTGATGGTCACCGCTGGAACCATCTCGTCCTCCGCTTTCAGAAAATACATACTTTGCCTGAAGTCCACGAGAAAAAGTGCCGGGTGAAGGGTGGGTGAGACTTTTATAATGGTAGTGCTCAAGTAACGTCTTTTTACAATGGTAAAAAAGCCTGTACTTGAGCACTCCCATTATAAAAGTCTCACCCCCCTTCACTAGGACTTTTTCTAACGGACCCCAGGCAAGGTATATATTTTCTAAAAGCGGAGGACAAGACGGTTCCAATGGTGACTATCTCGGCGTACGAGATGTTCATCTACAATAGTTATGAATTTTTTTATGTCAAAAACTCGAAAATCTCCAGAAATCACTAATCACACCCGTCACCAAGCACTTTTTTCAACAGACTCCTCCTTTCCTATACATGAACAATTCACGTACAAATATCTCCTTTGCTTAACCTTATCTCACTGTTGATTTTTTTCTCGGCTTTTGGTGAAGGGGGTCACCTTGGTCCCGGCTCAGGGGTGAAGAGGGGGTGAGAAAATTCTCACACTATCGCACCTGTGGTTGGTGGTGCAGTGGTGTAATATTAGTTGGCATTGAAGGCGAAAGGCCGATGGTTCGAATTCAGTGCAGAGTGTACCATCTTGCACTACGCGTATGAGTTTAGAAATCATTCTAATTCGTCTGCAGACACTTACTGTAATGCCCTTGGCAATGTGACTTAAGGAAAAAATTTTGTGGCAGAACCGCTTGCTTGTTGAGATTTGATTTTCTCCGCAAAAAATTCATGTGCAGAGATGAAGCGAAATTACAAAACACAAAATTGCAAAACACAGACATTTCCCACAACGGGAACAGCGTATGAAGAAAACCCCCGCGCAATTCTCATGCTCGCGAGTACCCATTAAGTTACTAGGGAACAATATTGGAGTGGCGTTTCAAATGAATTCAAAACCTTTCAAATAAATTCAATAAAACCGGATTCGAAGCATCGACCTTTTGCCTTTAATGCCAACAACTAACCATTACACCACTCCACCACCAACGCACGTAGCAGCGCCCTCAAACTCAAGGAGCGCCCCCAGACAGGATATTCAGGCTTCCATAACTCTCTTCAGAAAAGCGCTCCGCAGAAAATGAAAGCAGATCAGAAATCAGCGTTCGAAGCTGCTTCAGATGGTATGCATCTCATATCAGAAGGCCACGGCCGTTGAAAGTACTTCTTTTGTTAGTCTTTAGGTTTTTGAACGAAGATGACCTTCCGTGCGTGATCCCTACGGACGACTTTCCAACAAGATGGTGTTCCACCTATTTCAGGCTATGCGACTTTTTGAATGCAGTGAGTGTGCTAAGTGGTTCTGCTGATCCTGAAGGATGGTGAGATTGCGGCCATTGCTCAGTCATTAAGCTTTTTGAGTTTCCGATCTCCTGTTAAACGCTTTTCTGCTATCACATGTTAGCTTTCCATCTGAAGTGATGAAAGGTATGAGGATTGTTCAACTGGATTGGGGCTTTACGGCATCTTAGGTGAGCAGTAGCCGCAATTTCACCAAACTTCGCGATCACGCAGAGTTCAATGTCTTGATAACAAGTAATCATCGCTTTGAATTTTTCATCACTATGCCCGCAGTTGAAAAGCTGGTTACATCATTTGACTTACCCCGCTTGAGGATAGAGAGCTTCGCGTCCTAAAGGCAATGAGAACGTTTTTACAACCATACCAAGCTATGACCAGTCACTCAGATAATCGCCGGGGTCAAGCGGTCCGCAAACTCGCGCTTTTCTGCAGGCGGTCAGCAGAATTTTGGGGCCTGGCCAAACCTTCAGCGGGCGGCACTTCCTTTACGGTCGCATATTCTGCCAGCGGGCAACAATGCAGCATCTTCTGCAAGCGCTTTGCAAATAATTTCTTTCAGCAAGCGCTGGCTAAACTTTCAGCAAGCGCTAGAAATCTTAACGTAGTTTCAGGCATACTCCGAGTAAAGATAAGACTCTATGTAGCAGAGGTGTCATCGATGGTTTTAATTACTGAAGTTTGAAGTACCTTCTTTCAGCGGAAGGTACCTACGGGCTGTGCGGTCCTTCACAAAGGACCGTCCGGCCCTCAATATTTTTGCATATTCTCGCGAAAAGTCCGCGAGAATGCGGCCACTGCGCCGCAACTAATCTATAGAAAAACCACGATACTTCTCCGAGCATTTCTCTAAAAATTGGCCAACATTTTTTCAAATTTCTGCAAGCGACCGCATGAAATCAGCGATCTATTTTTCCGGTGCCCACTTGCTCAAAATTCGCATGGCCGCCTGCCCCGGCGATTATCTGACCAGGAAAGACCATGAATACGATATTATTGTGCAGCAGCCACTCGATCATAGGTCTGCTTTCAATGCTCATGTTGTTCTATGTACATTCTAGCTGGCAAGTTACTGATCGCGATCGCAAAAACCGAAGAGTAAGCATTAATTTATGAAATGCTGCAGAAAGACAAGTAAATTTTAGGAACTTGACGGCAGCACGGAAGATGCATTGCAATCCGGAGAAAAACTATTGGAGAAGACGAAGGAATATTTTGTAAAGTGTTTCCTTAGCTAGCCGTTACGTTTCGCATCTCTTTGCTATCCGAGGTATGCGTTTCTCGCAACAATTTTGACAAGAGACGAATGGAATGGAAGGAAACCATGGACCGTTTTTTAGCGACTAAGATTAAGTTATTTTTGATCTAAAAAATTTGAATTCTACAGATATTCATCGGAATTTCAGTGTATTCATTCACCCCAATGGAGTTTGTTGACGACGCTACTGAACGATCCAGCACTCCGAAAAGCACAGATGTATGGTCATTGCTTACTACGCAATACTAGAAGTTCCCAAATGCAGGAGGAGGATTTGCAGGTAGAAGAAGGTTTTTAGACAGTATGAACGTATGTAGATTCAGATGGAGTTGCAGTAGTACACAATGCAATTGAATAGAGGAGACGCCCGCCCCAGCCCCGAATGGGACTCCATCTGCTGGTGACGATCCCGCCAAACCCAGTTTCCGTTGTTAGCGTCTTCTGCCTCCTTGTTAGTAGCTCCTTGCACCTCTGTTGATAGTGGACATCTCTTCAGATATGGTCTCTGAACGCTTCAACAGCAACTCGCTATTTCAAATTTCAGCATTGCCGGCATAACATGCGGAAATAAGAGACGAGGTAAAATGACGGCGAAAAATGCGAGATTGCTCCTCATGATAAATGCGAATAGTAATAAGGATAAAGCAAATGAGACACAATGGTTGTTTTAATCTGATTTGTAATTTTAGAGCTTCGAAAGCATGGACCCAACGCGAATACTTGCGCTATGGTTGCCCTCAAGAAAGTAGTGAAAGCTACAGTAGCTAAGAGGAAACGCTTTCTGAAGATTTGGAAGAACCCGTCATCTCAGATGAAGATTTCTATGTTTTTGACGGTTGAAAATTTTTGTCGCACAGTTTGCATGCATATATTTATTGAGAAATGAAGAGTATTTCATTGTTGAAGAACTACAAATTCCAATCTCAATATTTGCAACTCACATGCAAATAAACTGATTGGCCACGTTCAGATATCCCATAGCTATCATTCGGATAATATTCGACTTTCGAATAACATTCGATTATCGAATGATATTCGATATTTGAATATTATTCGATAGTCGAATATTCGAAAATTTCGATTTTCGAAAATTATTCGATATCCGAATATTCGAAAAAAAATTTCGAGTTTCCCAAAGTATACTCAACAGCCACGCGCCAGCTTTGCTCACATGCGTTCCGCTTACGGTCTTTCCGGCAAATTCGTACAGTCGACTTCAACTCTGTAATACACCAGCACAGCAAAGAACCGTGGGTTTGGTATCAGCGAGTCAGATAATCTTAGAAGCAAATGCACGTGTATAACGACCGTTAGGATTCACTTCCACTACAGCCATGTCCCACCGTCCACCTTTAGTATGTAGGCGGACAAGGTAGTTTCGTATACCAAAGAGTTGCCTCGGTAAGCTGATTCAAAAATACTTTTAGTTTAGAAATGTATATGTCTTGAAAAAGAGCCATAGTTGAGAGAGGCAAAATCGTGATCGACAAACCAAGTGTTTTCCATCATAGAAGCGTGCACGACGTTTCTTCAAGTGCGGCAACAACAAATAAACATAAAAGAACAAAAAATAAATGCATTTCGGTCTTAATAACCACAGAAAATCCGAGATAAAGACAACCTTCATCAAGCAATATAATGCACAATGTGACCTTTTGTTTGCGGTGTGAAGTTGGCGACAGTGTGACCACACATTAGTATACACCTTAACCAGTATTGCGATATGGTGATTGCAACCTTCTATGTAGTTAGGGATTCCCGTCTTATCCCTGTGCTTGAAAATTTTGTAGCGCTGAAGTAAGGGCTGGGAACGGTGGAGGACGGAATAGCGCTCCTAGTTGTTGTTGAGTCGGTGGTAATGACGGTTCTATCAGGTCGGTTCTTTCCTCACCACGTATTGGTGATTTATCTTTCTTCTGCCTTCCAGCGTGAGTTGGTGTGGTCTGGAATCAGGTTCACAGTATGGTTTTTGCTTTTGTGACTTTGCAAGACAAACTTATTAAGCACAAAAGAACATCAAAACAATACCTGTGCGTTGGGTGAATAGGAAAAGGGATTAAGGATTTGTTGTTCTAGAAGGGAAGCATAGTCGTTGTGCTTTACAGGTGTTCGTGTTGGCTCAAAAGGCTGATAGAGCGGCAGTGCCATACGCGGATGATCTGCAGACTGTGACTCCACATGGTGTGCCTGCTGAGCAGCGAATAAATGGAATGGACTCGCCATGGTTCCATTTTGCTCCTGCATACCAATATCATTCGAGACTAGCTGAGGTCGTGGCAACTGATGAAGGTGTGGCAGCTGCATGAATGCCGACATCGGAGCAAAAGCATGCGTTTGATCATTCACAGTTGAAGATGATAGTGCAGAGTGACTCGGCTGTGTAATTCCAAAGGCATGCGAAGACATAGAGGCATTGTTCACCATTCTGGGAGTGGAAACGGAGTTGTGGCTATCAAACAGTAAGAGGTGAGGGGATGGAAGGATTGTAGGGAAAGTGTAGGGGGGAAATGTTGGGAATGTAAAAAGCGGTGCAGTCGTTGTCGTGGTAACGGTGTCGGCTTGAAGCATTACCGGTTTGACCTCTTGATCTGAACGATCCTCTTTATCGGAGTAATGCTGTCGCTGCTTCGTATCCATCGTTGGATGGAATATGGGAGCGCCGAAGCTGCCTGGCCGATCGAGATGTTGGACATGTCCGATTCTCCTCAAACAAAGCAAATTCACTCTGACATTGATTTTGAATTCATTCTGGAGATTAACGAAAAAAAAAAGAATTTTTCCCCATCATTTTCGACGACTGTCACCCTTTCTACCTCTCCCCCAAAAGATACTTCCATTGACATGTACAGGGTGTTCCAAAAAAGTGCACACTGTTTGATCTTTAATAACTCGCTTGCCTCGATGTCTTTCGCCGTTCTAGGTAGCATTTTATAGAGCTCATTTCAACTTAGATTTAAAGTGTGGAGCGAAACTCCAATCTCTCTTTGCTAGTGCAGCATTGCGGTGTAAACTTTTACACAGCGGCATTGTGAATTAGGTCGTTAGATAGAAAAATTCCGAAAAAAATCTGGAAATCTGTGTAGCAGAGTTTTTGAACATGTTGATTTTATTAAGCGATTTTGCAAAATTTTGAGCCTTTTCAGAGCTGTTATCACATTTTTGAAGAACATTTTAAGAGCAGTTTTTACTGTTTTCCTGGAATAACTTGTGAAGAAAGCAAGACCGTGCTGTGCAAATGTCATATCTGTAATTAGCATATCTAATTAGCTGACAAGGGAATGGTCAGAAGCCAAAGCGGCCAATCCAAGCAAGCTGCATACTTTTCGATGCAGCATAGAACGCTGATTTCAGATCTGTCTTCCATATCTGCAGAATGCCGTTGTAGGCGAAGTTATGAGCAGCTTTACTGCGAAAACACCGTACACAAAAATTGCAAAATTAGGCACATTATTGCCCTTTTAGCTTACCCCTAGGTAACGGCTATATAAAGTGACCTGGTTGCATGTCTTGATCCAGCAAGTCGACAATGGCTCTGTACAACCAAGTTTGCCTTTTAGGCCTAAGGCATACCTCGCGCGATTCCGGTCGCTGCGCGATTCGCCACAACAGTGACTCTTCGTTATTCGTCGTTGATGCGCTGTCTATGGTCAGAACTTGCTCCGTTTGCAACAACTTATACAAGCTACCCAAATATGCGTCCGAGAAGCGCGCACGATGAATTCGTAGAAATCTGGCAAGTCGCCAAGTCGCGTGAAAGTGACGATTTGGCCGAATCGCGTGAGGTATGCCTTAGGCCTTACGCGCACGATCTCTTAGCAAAATAATGGCCTTCAACGGCTTATAACTTCACACACAAAAGTGTTCTGCATAAGGAAGACAGATTTGAGTCAGCATTTCATGCTAATACTAGGTGGATCCGAAAGTTTTGTCGTTTCATTTTTAAAAATTTGTAACTTCGCGAAGTTCCGACGGATTTACTTGCTTTTAGTTTTGTTGAAAGGAAAAAGTCTTTCACTTCCAACCGCTATTTTGGAGAGCCTCGGCTTCACACTGAATGCAGAGTTAAAAATGGAAAGGTAAGATTATATAAGCTTTGACTATTTTAAATTAGGTCACCAAAAATCTGGAACGCCGCAAAAAAAATCTGAAATCGTCAGTACCTATGTTTTTAGCCTACCCTTTGCAACTGTGAAGAGCTTGTGCTGTTTGAACGTCTCTGTGAGAACTTGTGATTTTCGCGAAAATCGACAAATAAATTAATTTTGGCGTTTTCCATAGTAAACTCGATATTCATAACTTCCCACAGAGACGTCCAAACAGCATAAACTCCTCACAATTGCAAAGAGTAGGCCAAAAAACATGGGCACTACGATTTCAGATTTTTTGCAGCGTTCCAGCGTTTTTGGTGACCTAACTTAAAATGGTTAAAGCTTATATGGTCTTATTTCTCCATTTTTATCTCTGCATTTTGTGCGAAACCAAGGCTGTCCAAAACAGTATTCAAAAGCAAAAGAATTATTCTTTCTAATAAATTTACGAGCAAGCAAGTCTGTCAAAATATCGCGAAGTTACAAATTTTTGAAAATGAAACGACAGAACTTTCGGACCCACTTAATATAATGATATACAGCTTGCTTAGATTTACCACTTCGATTTCTGACCATTCCCTTGTTAGTATGAAAGCTTTTAGCTTGTTTGGTTTTCTTTTCGGGGCGAAAAGCGACTTTTATGGCTTAGAACCCTCTTCAAAGTTCCTGCAGTAATCCTGCAGTAACGAAGAAAGAAAATTAGCTCATACTGTAAATCTAACAAAACGACTCGGTGTCCGTAGCCTTTTGAGATAGATGTACACCCTTACACTCATCTTGGAGCGCTGATTCCAAATCTGATTTCCTTTTTTGCCAATCATTCTTTTGAAAAAGGTAATGAAGGATTTTCAAGCCAAAGAAAATATGGTCGGAATGTCAAAACCCCCGCTACAATGTGGTGTAGGGGCTAGAGGGATATCCTCACAAGTTGATACAGGTTTAGGTTCGAGTCCTTTGTGTTTTTCAGTATCGGATTGCCTCAATTAGGCTTCCTTTCGAAAGTTAGGCATCCTCGGTTGTATTTCTCTTGAGCGACCATTCACTCGAAAATCCTTCATAACTTCTTTTAAAGAAACGATTAAAAACGGAAGTCAGATTTGGTATCAGTGTTCCAGGACGAGTGTGATGGTATACGTTTCATTCCAAAGGACCACCGCAAAAGACATTGAAGTAGGAGAGCTATTAAAGATCGAACAGTGTACACATTTTTCTGAGACACCCTGTATGTCGGTGGTGGGAGAAAAGGGACTGGGGGTGGGGGAAATGGCTCTTCTAGAATGGAGAAGTTAAAGGCCTGGCAAAATTTTTTGACGCTTAGAATTTGCTGGCTTATGACCAATCTTCATTAAAACAAATGGGGTTTACGCCAAGTCTCATACTTTTTCCTTCAACGCTAGTCTGAGTTGATAAGAAGTTCAAAAATCTGAATAAATTAGTCAGTTTAGTCACGCTTGAATGTTGTCGGCAAATATTGGCACTACTGGGGCATTACACTGAGCCAGATTTACCAGCCTTCACAAAAAAAAATCATGTCCCTAATTTTTTTGATCCTGCACGAGATCACTGAGCTTGGAAGAGTATTAGTATAGTATAGCATGTCTGTGAAGTAATCTGGGATGTTTGAGAGGACGTGCAAGTACAGTCTGGTAGGTTTGTAAGTTAATGTTCCATCACGACCCGGCACAGATGGTCTGGGATCAAACTGGACTTCGTTTTAGAAGTTAGAAGCAACGGGGACGCCGTTTTTATAAGGTCCTGCGGAAGGCGAAGAAAAAAACCGACGAACATGTCAGTTTACGAGTTGAACGTGTTCTTTCGCGGGCGCGCAAATCAAATGCATGACTAAAAACAAAGAAACGGCTTGTTTTGCAGTGCACAAACAATCACATGGCTCCGGATTTGGGCTATGTGTATACAATATTACTCCAGACTATGTTATGTAAAAAGTTCCCAAAACTTATGTGTCCTAGTACTCGTTCCTGAATTTGTTGGTTTCTAGACCAACACCAAACTAGCTGGGTTGGTTCGGAGCATAAACATCGGAGAGTTCACATAAGTTTTGGACCTTTTCGATTTGCGCGATTAGAACGATCAAAACCTATCATATAGTGAAAAGAGCGAATCAAACCATTGCCTCTCTTCTTTTTTGAGCCAAAAGTAGTGTCAATCTACGCGTCGATAGGTACCGCGCTCCAATCACTTGCGGTGTCCTTTAAAGGCAGCGTACACCCAAAATTTGAGTTACCGAATTTCCTAGACCTTTCTACACCGTGTATATTCTGGGCCCAGAAGAAGACCAACTGCGTTGGTCCAGTCTCCCAATGTTGCTTCTGAGCGGAGAAAACCCCCCTCAATTTTCTTTCACGCCGCCCCTTTTCTTTCGCTCCGCCTCCTCCGGACGAATCCATAACAGCGTAAGCTGCAATTGCAGTTGCAGTTGCTGTTGCAACATCTGTTACATTTGTTTTGGGTGTACGCTGCCTTTGAACTTTGTGGCGAATGATGCATCGCCAGATTGTTGAGGCCACAAATTTGGTTGGCCTAAGAGGCTTTCGACATTCTGAGCACTTAAATGGTACCGTACAATGACAGAACCTTTAATCAACTCGAAATGTTTTCTTTTTGCTTTTTTGCTGTACTAAATATCTCTAAATGCGCTTTTTTCGCTTCTTCCTTGTTATTTTGACGAATAAGGGTTTCCCTACTGAATTTTACGTCGAGAGGGACTTCGTAAATTTTCGCGAAATCATGGGGGACTTCGTTTTAGAAAATGCTCCAAACCAACGCGTGCCGGGCCCTGTGTTCCATTATACCTGCCGCGAAAACAGTATTTGCCCAAAAACATGCATTGGATTTGTTGGCAACTTGCACTTAAAAAGGCTATGGAGCGTCATTCTTTACAAATGTTGTTGAACGCAAAAACACTGAATGGACTGTCAAATCGACTAGCCCATCATATAAAATATCTCCATGAGTTTCCTTCCCTTTTCACCTCGGAAACAATTCTTTCTTACTGCCCTCACCCTTTGGTGGACATGAATTAGCTTCTTTGAAACTGAAAAAATATGTGCTCGTACCTTCGCTCTTTTCGCTGTCTTTTTCTTGATCCAAATTCCTGCGGCCAGATTTTCTCTTGCTCCGTATGAGCGTGTCCAAGATGACCAAGAGATATGGATCCGTTGTTAGCGTTTTCCAGTATTTGAATTAACTCAAATTCAACATCATCTTCGACTGAAAACTAGGTAGGGGTGTACTCTGTTCTGTAACTCAATGTGAAAAATTAAGACTAATCTTAAAATCGACAAGGAAGCTAAGATCTCACTAAAGTTGATAAGTTACTCGATCTCTTAATGCATATAGCGCCTGTAGGCAAGGCTAGATTCTTTGAATGACTCATTGCAAACAAATAGTAAGATTATCCCTCAAATCATTTCATACTTTCATGATCTCTGAATCATTGGATAGCTCTGAGTTTGTGCGATTGTACCACGATAATGTATCCTTGCGCGTTGCGTTTTGTCCTTCTTTTTAGTCTTCGTTTTTTCGTATTGAAGTTTTTTGCTTTGAGAGTAATAATCTTTCATTGCAACAAATAATCTATTCTGGCAATTACAAGTTTTCTACCTATCAAATTCACGCGGAGATTACCAAAACTTAAAATTTTCTTGTTACTATCTTTCTTTTACACATTCACAAAACGTACTGAAGTTTCTTCCTTCAACCTCATAGCGAAATGCAATGATTGTTATTGAACGATTGTTGATTGTGGCTGTTATTGTCATCAGAGTTAATTGCTATCATCATTCATTTTTTTTATTTGGTCTCCTTCTGCCTCAAAGGCACCACCGAGGCGAGATTTAGAGGCTGTATAATAGCCGCTAAGAAGTAGTATATTCAAATACAGCTGCCAAAGTTTTGCAGCGAGAAACTCCAGGAGGTAGAAGCGGTTAAAGTGGCTTCGCCCATCAGTGCATATAACTAAAGACAATATGTCTGAAACTGGGCTTCAATGTTATTCGGCACAGCTGGAGCCGAGTCAAGCTGGATATCGTTTGTGGAGGAAAGGCAAAGGGGGTATCCTTTTTGCGGGATCCGCAGAGAAGTGCCGCAAACATTCCGGCAGCATGTTCTAAAACCAAACAAAAGCGTGCTACAATTTATGGGAACTTCCCGAAGACAAGCGAATTTGGTAAATTCCCGAGGGTTTCATTCAGTACAGAGGTGAATAGAAGAGCATGAGAATCTCCCGAGAATTTTGATGTCAGGAGCAACACAGTTAGGAACTTCCCGAGGATCTCCTCAGAAAACTCCCCAAAATGCAGAAATTTCTGAGGACTTTAACGCCAGGAAACTTTCTAAGGGTTCGTATTTCGCAATACTGCCACGTTACTCCATGCTGAGTGCCATATGCGATCACAGAAATCCAATCTTTTTATTTTTACTTCGATATCTAATATGCCGTAAATGAGGTGTGAACTCGTTGGACTTTTAATCGTCTTCATCTCTCATATCACTATATAATTTCATGCCATGACTTTGCAGTCCAAGGTGTCCGCAATTGTTTCTCCATGTTCTTTTTCATTGCTACGGCGTCTAGAAATGTTGATTTTGTAGCGTGATTTCTTTCTAGGAGAAGCTGCTATATAGTGCAAAATTCTCAAAAAATATGATGCATGAAAGACCCAATCTAAGATCCCTTCAATTGTATACCATTCGTAATGTTTTTGTACTTACGTTATCATATACATGTAAAAAACTTCTGTTTCCTCTTAGTATTCGTGAGAATTCAGTGGATAAGGCCGTTGCCCGAGTGGGTAGTACAGATGAGATAGTAAATTGCTAAGAAGAAAAAACTTTTCAGCCAATTTGCAGTGCAAATGAACTGTCTTTACAATATATACAGGCCACAAGTCTGTGTTTGATTCTTCAAGCCAAAAAGTTACTCGTGTTTTCGAGCTGCTGTCCCTGCCGCAAATCTCTTCACTTTCTACAGCTCACATTTCGTATGTTCATAGCAATTGCTCGTTTCCCGCCTTATCTGAAATTTGACTCCTAAGTTTTTAGTGAATTATTTGTACTGAATCGTTCCTCATTTACTCTTTAGTGTCATTCCTTTTGCCAAAACATCTGCTATTCTCTAGGAAAATCACTTCTCAGATTGTTGCTATTAGTTGTTCCCTCTCAAGTTTACATACACCTCAAGTTTTTTTGTTAAGTTCCGCGCGAAATTATTAGGTTGTAACAGAATCCATGCAGGTTTTTTACAACCTCTTTTTCAAAGTGTTGGTTTAAAATAAAATCCCATTGCCTTGGGAAACTATGCATACCTTCTGACAGCACTCTTCTTCTAGTTTCTTATGCATGCTTTCGTTTCAGGAGGACTGGGTTTATTTCGAAATCACGTGCTTTTGAGATCAAGAAACTAAACCTTGGAATTTTTTCTTCCACTCTCTGCTTTAAAGCCACCGCGAAAATCGGTATTTGTGCAAACTGGCGTATTTATTATGTGATCGGTGCTACAAAATGCATATTGAAGCAAATTTTTGAAAAGTTTACAGATTGAGAAATTTTATTTCAAATTCAAAGAACCGCTGCTATCATTCTGCGGCGTATAAAAATCGTAATTGCGAAGCAGTTGCGGAGCTTTTGTCGTGTGAAAAAAGAATAGAAATAGGAAACTTGATAGCAAAAAACCGGGAGCTGTGTTTCTTTTCGGCGGCGAGAAAATTTTAAAAACAGCAAAAAAAAGCACCTTTTCGTCCTTTCAGAGCACTTGTGAAGAATGAGTGATAACAAATTTTTGCAACATTTTTTAGCAAATTTTTTTCGTGAAAATCAACTTTAACGCTGCTGCACAACCGACTATTGTCTACACAGCGAATGAAGTTTGTACCATTCTACTACATTGTATAGTTATAGCCTCTCAAGCTGAAGGTTTTTAAGAAAACTTTTGACAGTCTTCAAGCTATAAAATTTTTCTCAGTGAAGCTACAATAACAACGATATGGTAGTGCGTATTAAATTGCCAAAGGTTTGTTGATTGCAGTAATTTTTATTGGAAACGGATTGGCTATTTCTGCAGAAAATTATAGTAATCCAAACTCAAAATTTGGAAAACCTGCGTTAAGTTTGTTACAACCTAGTAGCACGAAGTATTCTTGAGTAAATTATGTCAATCCTTTTAATAATTACTCTTAAAAGCCATGGCTCTAAACTTACACTCCTAGAAAAAACAGCGTTCCACTTTCGTTGTAAACTCGAGTCTAGCACTCGTGTCTTTGCCACACGAGGTGTTTCTAGAAAGAGTTCACAGCTTTCCTCCCACTTTTCTTGCAAAAAGTTTCCGAATTCCTTTTTATTTTTTTAAAATGCGGATCTTTAGCTTGTCTTACTCTTTAAAACATCTTCGTCAAGTTTGATTAGCAGAATACAATCTGATTTCGATGGACATTTCTTTTGAACTGTTCTTCTACTTTTGGCAGCTTACATTAATTTGATTCTCGAAAACTTATCTAAAAACATCAAAAGATTTGACACAAATCGTTTTACAATGCATTGCGAGTTCTCATCTTTTTTCCAAAATCATTTCTAATCTATAGCATATTTGCTGAGAGTGTTTGCAAATCGGTACGATTCTGCATTGACTAACTTGCAATGGAGATTTTTGGAGAATGATGTTGTAGAGAGAGTACTATTGCAAATTTTTGAGCAGTGCTCAAATTTACTGTTTCTTGGAAGGTCTTGATTGTAGAGCTGGCTACGTCGTAGTGCCAGTCAGTTTTGTGTCTAAAGATAAAGAAAAGAAAGCGGAGATGGAAAAGTAATCCAGTAGCTTGGCTTGATGTCATGATCAGGGCACGGCTTCGCTGTAAACAAACGAAGGGGTTGTTTATAGCGAAGTGAAAACGAAACGACACCAAATTTGTGTGTAATGGGCAATGGGGATTTAGAATTATGTATGAAAAATTATGAAAAAAATTATGTGAATTGAAGGCGATTTTATTTGGAGTTTTGGCTTTCAAGCCACGTGGAAGCCACCTGAGGTGGCTTGGGCAAAAAGTCGAATTTTCCCTCCCCACATGATTTTTTTTACCTGCTTTACCAAATTTCATCTGCATCCCAAACCCTACAAATTGGTTTTTAAACCGCCTCAAACTCCCTCCTCCCCACTAAAATACAACCCCTAAAAATTTTGAATGGTGGCGCCTAGTGCTGCGCGTTGGATACATCATGCCGCCAATCCAAAGGATATCGTTTGTTTGGTGCTTTTTGGCATTTCTTTGTTTTGTTTTGTTCTGTTCCCTTATATATGTTTCCCCTTCTAATACCCCATGGCAGATGTCGAACTTTCATTTGAATTCAAAGGGGACTTCGTTTTTTGCAATTTCGAAAAGCCGACTCATGCCGAGCCCTGGTCATGATAAATGCTATAAGCAGAACAAAAGATCCAAGTTAGGGCAAACATCATACCAACGTAGATTGTCTGTAGCATAAAGGAGGGGGGGGGGGGAGAGAAAGTCATGATACTGATAAACAGCGCGGAAACTGAATGTCATAAAAAAAAGAAAGAGATCTGGACATTTAAAGGCAGTGTCCGGGCAAAAACTCGATTTTGAGATTTGGTGCTTATACGGGCCTATTCGCCATGCAGAATCCGAAAATCCACATTGAGAAGCGCGAAAACGGCGAAAAAGGGCTCTAACACAGGAGGGAAATCAGCAGGTGGGCGCGGCTTTCCCCAGTGCGATTTCACGCTCCCAGCTCCCGGAGCGATTTTCTCGATTCCGCTAGCCGTCCTAACATCGCTACCGGCCAACTGCGAATGACTGACTTGAAACCGGAAGCGAGAAGGTCGCTCCGGAAGCCGGGAACGTGAATTCGCAGTGGGGAGGATCCCGCCCACCTGCTGATTTCCCTCCTATGTTAGAGCCGTTTTTCGCCATTTTCGCGCTCTACAATGTGCATTTTCGGATTCAGCGTAGCGAATAGGCCCGCACAAAATTTCAAAATCGAGCTTTTGCCCGGACACTGCCTTTGAAAGAGAAAGAGGATTAGTTATCACGTTTTTGTACAGCTGTACAGAGCCCATCTAAAGCTCTGGGAAGTTCTACAATTGAGTTTTTGGGAAGTCCCATTTCTGGCGAACTATTTACGATTTACGATTTATCCTCTAAAATTCCCGAGGGCTTCACGGGAACTTTCCCAGGTGACCCGGGAAAAGTTCCGCGACAGCCCTCGGGAAGTACCCATGAACTCATGAGTAACGTAACGATAACGCAGTGGTATGACACCAAATTTGGTTTGCTAATGCGTGTGAGGGGAATTACAGTAAGGCCCAGATAATATGAAAACTTATGTGGATGAGTGCCGTGCTGAAGTTTTTCCAAATCACCTGAGACCATTGCAGCTGGGTTCCAGCCGAGCTGAAACCGACTTTGCTCATGTAATTTCTTTACATATATTGTATTAGGTTGGAAGGAAAAGAAGGTCGCTTTTCATTTCCTTGTTATGGCAGCGCAACAAGGCAAATCCCAAAAACGTGTATGGGATACCATTCGTTAGAGCAAAGCAAGCTCTACAAAAAGGCATTACTGTTTCTGCATCAAGTTACTCATGTGAATTTGGAAGATGAAAGCTTTAAGGTTTCAAATGACCAAAAAATCAAAAAAATCGTATCTCCGTCCAAAAAATAACTACAGACCCCTACTCAGACAATCAAGGCTCTCAGCCGGCAGCCACAAAGCACCGCCTAGACCCACCAAAAGCGCGGTGGCCTTATCGCCTCACTGCCGGCTCAGCTCGCTCGCTGCCAGCTTCGACAAGGTTCTCAGCGGCTCGCTGCCAGCTCCGACAAGGTTCTCAGCGGGAAGCGACAGTGAGGCGATAAGGCCACCGCGCTTTTGGTGGGTCTAGGCGGTGGCTTTGTGGCTGCCGGCTGAGAGCCTTGATTGTCTGAACATCCCTCATCAAAAAATTTGCGCAGTTGCTGTAATTATTCCTTGGCTAGACATGAAAAAGTGGAAATTTCATGCTTCTGCCAGATGCTGAGCTTTTCTCGCGTATGTAATTCTATTAGGTTGTCCGGAAATTAATGCCCGTTTTAAATTTCAACCGCAATAAGTCATACACTTCTCATTTCTAAATAGGTTGCAAAGTACCATTCGATAGAGCAAAGCAAGCTCTACAAGATGGCCTTCTTGCTTTGTAACAGCTCCCACCCACCTCGAGTTTCGAGCCAAAAACTGAAAAGACTCAGCAGCCCGAAATATCGAAAAAAATCGTAACTCAGTTCATAAAAATCCTACAAAAATTCTTACTTGCTCACGTAAACACTATCCACATAAAACATCTATATACGCCTTTGCCGTATTTTTTCCTCGGTTAGGAATGAAGAAAACGGAAATTTTCATGCTTTTGCCAAAGTGATGCTGGCCGTTCCCACATAAGTAGTTCTATACTACAGACCTGTAGAAGTACAACCGTAAATTCTCAGCTCTCTAAAAGCTTTAGTTCTCGAGAAATTTGAATTTTAGCTTGGACCACCTAACTAGGGAAGCTATATTCGGTATTTCTCGAGAACTAAAGCTTGTAGAGAGCTGAAAATTTGAGTCTGTACCTCTACGGGCTTGGGGTGTACAACTATGTACCTATGTGGGGATGGCTCAGCATCACTTTGGCAAATGCACGAAAATTCCCGTTTTCTTGGTTTCTAACAGAGAAAAAATTGCTGCAAAGGCGTATATAGATGTTTCATGTGGATAGTGTTTACTATAGTTAGAACCGAATATTCGTGTTCGAATAATTTATTCGAAACATTCGACTATTCGAATATTCGAATAGTCGAATATTCGAGAAAGTCCAATTATTCGATTATTCGAATAGTCGAATAAATGAGAAAGGCCTGTATTCGAATAATTCGTTCATTCGTTGATTTGTAAAAATGAGTTATTCAAATATTCGTTTATTCGAGGAATTTTAAAAGACAGTAATTCGAATATTCGAATATTCGAGCAAACTTCAAAGACAGTCATTCGAATATTCAAATATTTAAAAGCATTCATTCGAACATTCGATGTCAAAAGAAAACTCCAGCTGTTCTACACTGAGTACAAGTATGTCCCCGATCGGTCAATCACACAAATGAATTATCATGTAACAGAGCTAGCAAGCTTCCCTTTTCAAGGCAAGAGTCGAGTCATGCCAGAGCATAGTGGTGACAAGTCTTATGCATAATTCATTTGGAGTGCTAAACTATCTTCTGGAAATGGCGTCTGAGAAGTTGAGAGGAATATCATGCGAAAATACCTCCAAGCTCTAAATTAAGTGAAGAAGCAAAGCCGTCATTAGGCGCCTTTAGCGGACCACTGGTCCTCAAACAGCTTGCATAAGCAAGTAAAGGACCAGCAGTCCTTTAAGGCAGCAGATATAGGTAACATTCACTCCTTCATCTCGAGATCTTCACTTGCCTTGCCAGCCTAATCACCGCTAGCATGTCAAAATACCTGAACAATACGTTACAGCGCAAGGCAGAGCAAGGCGGTCGTGAGGACCTGACCCGCTTGACTTGTGGCGGCAGCCTGTATATCAGCCACTATACTCAAATCGGCTGCCCTTATAGTCAGGATGAGTAGAAAACTAGTGTTAGAATGTCGCAAAGTTCGTAGAGGAATAATATTTCGAGTAGGCCTATAGATTGAACAATAATCATTTTTTACCTGAGTAAAAGATAAGGAACATCCCTTACAACAAAAGTACAAACCTAACAAATACAAAACAACTTTGTGAGAATTCAATCCTACAGCAGAAACTATGAAACTCAGTGATTGATAATTCCCGGAAAGTATTAGATTATCAGCTAATATACGAATATTTCCATGAGTTTTCTTTTTCTTTTTTAGGTGAGCACAGAAGTATAAGGTGTCCCAAAAGTTTTGTCCGTTTTTTTACGTCGCTCACTAGAACTCGCAGAACACCAATCCATGAACAACTTAGGTGCGATTTGATACAGATTTTTATCTTCTTTCTTACAGCTCTATTTGCTCTCTGATCTACTCTGTCTTTGCAATGTTACCGCCACGGCTGTCTGAGCAGCTCAGAAGTAACACCAGATATTTACTGAATTTCAGAAATTTTTATCTTCAAAGGACGCTGATAATTGTTATGCAGAGCAAGCCTTTGGCTACATTGTATCCATTTTAGATTACATCCAATTTGTTTGATGAAAACTGCGGCTTTTTGATTACGTTTACCACGCAAAAGTACCGAAAATTCCAAAAAGCTGCTTTTTCAAAGCAGATCAAAATTAGTTATGTAGCATAGATAATGTTTGATAAAAATCATATTTCAATTCGCAAAAGCTTTAAAAGCTTTCGTGTATTTGCTGCAATTGCGTGTTTCATGACTTTGCTAAAAATCGAGACTTCCGAAGAAATAATGTTTTTGAAGCTAAAAACAGCAAATTAAGAATCTAAAAATATAACCTTGTAGTCCGAGAATTGCTCTATTTGATCCATACTTAGTCCTTTCCGAAACTCTGGAATGAAGTTTAAAAAAAGTAGCCTAACTTTGAGCAGATAAAATAGACGAATGGCAATTATCAAAGAAAGCATACAGGACTCTGATTCGAAAGTGTATTTTTGAGAGAAGGAAAAGCTGCATCGAATGCATGTTGAAACTCATTCAGGTCTTTATTGTGCGTGGTTTTATAGTGGTATGAAAATAAGCACAAAACTTTCGGGACAACAGCATAGGTTCACTAATTCTAGTACTGTAGGCCTTTCTCGTGCTCTCCCAGTGCTAGTCTGAACTCACGCAATGCTGACCATTACGAATGAATTACAAACAGCTACCTAATCTAAAAGGTTTTCCACGTAAATTCTTTAGCTCTGGGAAAAATTCTGTGTAGCTTCGGGAGAAAGTTCTACGAGGAAGAGTAGATGCGGACTTAAAACGATTACTAAGTAAGGCTTGGTAGCCATCTTAAAAGACCATGAACACCTTGAACTACATGTTTGAGTGAAATTCTTCTGTTTCCTAGGTGGAACCCTGACCAACGACAATAACCCAGTCACCCTAAAATTTGCTACACATATAATCATCAGCTACAAGTCTCGATCAAATATAGCGATCAATTTTTTTGCAGAAAACCGCAACAAAGAAAAAACCAACATTATTTGAGGTGCTAAATTATTCGAATTATTCGAATAGTCGAATATTCGACCATATGTAATTATTCGAATTATTCGAATAGTCGAATATTCGACCATATGTAATTATTCGATTATTCGAATAGTCGAATATTCGACCAACCTCATTTATTCGAATATTCGTTCATTCGAATTTTGAAATGTAGCATTATTCGAATATTCGAATTCGAATAATCCGAAAATCACAGATCGAATAATATTCGTTCGTTCGAATATTTTTCAAAAGCCGATTATTCGAAATTCATTCGTTCGACGAAATTTTTCGGTCGTTTCAACTATAGTGTTTACGTGAGCAAGTAAAAATTTTTGTAGGATTTTTATGAACTGAGTTACGATTTTTTTTCGATTTTTCGGGCTGCTGAGTCTTTTTAGTTTTTGGCTCAAAACTCGAGGTGGGTGAGAGCTGTTGCAAAAGCAAGAAAGCCATTTTGTAGAGCTTGCTTTGCTCTATCGAATGGTACTTTGCAACCTATTTAGAAATGAGTAGTGTATGACTTATTGCGGTTGAAATTCAAAACGGGCATTAATTTCCGGACAACCTAATATACTACATAGCCTGGGGAGTACAAGCGTAGATTTTCAGCTTTCCAAGTGTTACTTCTCGAGTATTTTTTTTAATCTGTTCTTCAAACTAAATTCGATGTTTCTCGGGAACTAACTTTTGTAGAAGGCTAAAAATCAACGGCAACGGTTTACTTCCCAAGCTAAGCCTAAGTAGTATAGAAATACTTACGCGGAAACAGCCCAGCATCACTTTTGCAGAATCATGGAAACTTAATTTTCCAATGTCTAGACATGGGAAAATTAAAGCAAGTGCCAAGTGTTTGATGAGGGATTTATGTCCGTGAGCAACTTATGAAACCGTAAAATTTCCCTGGAAGAAGACGATTTTTTTGACTTTTCTGTTATTCAGGAATTTTTAGATTTCATCTTCGAAATTCACCTGGATACAACTAGGTGCAAAAGCAGTAATGCCATTTTGTAGAGCTTGCCTTTCTTTATCGAATGGTATACCAGACACGCTAGGATTTGCCTTGTTTTTATGGCATGACGAGGATATATAAAGCGACATTCTTTTCTTTTTGCCTGATACCTCCACCGTAAAGGTTTTCGTACAAACAAGGTCTCATAATTTTCCTTCCAGGTTTTTTATAGGCCTCGAAAAAATTTTCATTTCCGTCGCATGTGCTCTAATCGCAAGGCGTGCCACTTAGCAAACCGCATTCGGTGTTAATTGTGTTTGCGTTTCTATTTCCGTTTTCTCTCTTCATGTTCCTTCTTGTTATACATAATTGTCATTCTCAGCAGGAGGGAGGGGGGGGGGAGGCGGATGGGGTAGAGAGGAGGGGGACAAACGAAAGTGAGCAAGGGAAATGTGGAGGGATTGAACAAGTGCTGAGCCGGTAGGTTACAAGATCCGAATATGGAGTAAAGCGCATATGCCGCATGATGCAAAAAGTAATTCAAAAAATTTGGAATTTGCTCTTTAATAAATGGTGAAAAATGCTCTTGCATCACCTGATCTGAGGGGAGCCGCACACAAGCAAAAGGCAAGTGAGACGTAGGAGGGGGATCAAAAAAGGTCAAAGGAAGTTCGTGAGTTCTAGAATCGAGAGAAACTTCGTTTAAGAATTTCACTGGTTCCAGCTGCTGCTGAGTCCATTTCTGTGCATCTACATTTGTTATAAATCAGTCCATTATGGCTATCACATTTCGAGGTTTTTATTCACCCTGAAGCCAGCTTTCGAACTCAAATATGTCCAAATTGTCGAAAGTCTGGTATCCATTGAGTTGTTAACTAAGTCATGCTCTAGAAGACAGTATACATTTTGTGTGGAAATGCCACTTCGATCAAGTATCCATCCCTTGTTGCACGAGTAGCAATCGTACAACTTTTGTTCTATAGGTAGAATGGAACCCAGTACAGCTAATGATAGAAAAACGGGAAAATTTTTATGTAACACGGCGTAGCGAGGTGACTAGACGAATGACGTCTACTACAACCTGTTCGTCAGTCAGTGGAGGTGCCCTATATGCCCCCCCCCCCGCACCAAACAAAGGCGGGGACCGCAACCAAGCGCCTATCAGGCTAATCGCGCCGCCGCTCTCCCGCTTTGTGCACGCTATCCAAAGCAAAAATTACGGGCAGCACGGTCTTCGTGCTAGGGCCTTCCAACTTTCCATTGAAATTCTCCTCCGAGCTGCCTTTTGGAAATGGGGTAAATGCCTCGAAAAGGTTCTTTTCACCCGTTTTGGAGCTTAGATTTGGGATCTAAGGGTCGAAAAGGCCCAAAACATACAACAAGATGGAAAATCAAAATCTACCGGGACACTGCCTTTGAGCGACGTGTAGGAAGTTGTAAACTCGAACAACCTTCCTGTGCTTTTCATCAAAAACCATCATTTAGCATGATGGATTTGAATACCTTGCAAAAGACGAAGTCAAAATAAGCTTAAAGGACGCAAGGAAGTACGCGCGGATCCCGGCGCGATTAGCCTGATAGGCACTTGGTTGCGGTCCCCGCCTTTGTTTGGTGCGGGGGGGGGGGCATATAGGGCACCTCCACTGACTGACGAACAGGTTGTAGTAGACGTCATTCGTCTAGTCACCTCGCTGCGCCGTGTGTCAATGCACAAAAATTTGAAATTCCGGAGACCAGCGGGCCCACTGTGCCGTGGTTGCGCACACAAGGGTAGACGCTGAATTTCAAACGACGCCTAAGTCTTTTTTAGCATTTTGATGTTTTTTTTTTTGTTGTTTGTCTTCCGTGGTGGCTATTTCTTGCTGTCTTCTAACCTCTTAGGTCGTATATGCCGTTATGCGTTGATATTTCCGACATGTCTAACTTTTACCCCCAGGAAAGCAAGAGATACGCGCAGTAAATCAAGATTGTGTATAGGTCCGCGCCGTGCTCGAAGAGCAACGCTGTTGCGTTTATCGAAGATAGTTCATGATTGTAAGAGAGGAAAGAAAATAGGCAGGAGAGTGCACGAAGAGGAGTGAGGCACAGTACACACCTTGCGTACTCTCCGCGCCCTGCGCGAACGGCCTATAGTTTAAAGGCAGTGTCCGGGCAAATTTTCGCCCCTCGAGTTTTTGCAGTTTTAGGGCCTTTCCGTGGCCCTGGTTACAGTTATAAAGTTCAAATTGTCCAAAACCCTCAAAAACCCAATTCCTAGGGACCCTGTTTTAAGGGCGCGGACGAGTTTCTGGTTGTTTTCCCCCCGGCTCGCCATCGAGGAGAAGCTGCAACTGATTGCAACTGCATGGGTGCAGTTGCAATCAGGGCCCGGCACGCGTTGGTTTGGAGCATTTTTTAAACGAAGTCCCCCATGATTTCGCCAAAATTTACGAAGTACCTCTTGACGTAAAATTTGGTAGGGAAACCCTTATTTAGTCAAAATAACAAGGAAGAAGCGAAAAAAGCGCATTTCGAGGTATCTAGTATAAAAAAGCAAAACGAAAACATTTCGAGTTGATTAAAGGTTTTGTCATTGTACGGCACCATTTTAGTGCTCAGAATGTCGAAAGCCTCTTAGGCCAACCAAATTTGTGGCCTCAACAATCTGGCGATGCATCATTCGCCACAAAGTTTAAAGGACACCGCAAGTGATTGGAGCGCGGTACCTATCGACGCGTAGATTGACACTACTTTTGGCTCAAGAAAAGAAGAGAGGCAATGGTTTGATTCGCTCTCTTCACTATATGATAGGTTTTGATCGTTCTAATCGCGCAAATCGAAAAGGTCCAAAATTATGTGAACTCTCCGATATTTATGCTCCGACCAACCCAGTTGGTTTAGTGTTGGTCTAGAAACCAACAAATTCGGGTATGGATACTAGAACATATAAATCTCTGGAACTTCTTACATAACATAGTTTGGAGTATTATTGTATACACATAGCCCAAATTCGGAGCCATATGATTGTTTATGCACTGTAAACAAGCCGTTTCTTTGTTTTTAGTAATGCATCTGAAATTCGCGCGCCCGCGAAAGAACACGTTCAACTCGTAAACTGACATGTTCGTCGCTTATTTCGGCGCTTCCTGCAGGACCTTATAAAAACGACATCCGCGTTGCTTCTAACTTCTAAAACGAAGTCCAGTTTGACCCCAGACCATCTGTGCCGAGTCCTGGTTGCAATCCATGATCGATCGATGCGCGAGCACACGTCCTCAGGGGGAGGTTTGTGATACGTATCACAGGCCCGTATCTCCTTTTAGAGATCACGTCAAAGGATCGCACCAACGCAGATCCGATACTCATGGGGCCCGCTTTATAACTATATGTTAATGTAGGTGGGTGGACCTTGCCCGAACGCTGCCTTTAAGTGCGCCTATCTTTGTGATGTAAGCAAACTATGCTTATATCTGAGTAAAATAGTCCGTTTAACACGCTGAATATGGATATCACATTGACTTTGTACGGTAGCGCCATGTTCTCGAGTTACGGTAGTACACGGTACATGAGTGAAAATTTGAAAATTGCTTGATACGTTGTCTAGAGGTTTTCAAGCATGCTGATAACGAATATTAGGCTTGCTCGCTATAACATCCTATCCTGACCCCATACCATGATCCTACTGTAACCCCACCATAAGGCGTCTTCGAGAGCAATGAATATGATATTGGTGGTCAGCATGTCGAAAACCCCCCCCCCCACCCTATGCAAAGTTTTAGCGAATTCTGAGATTTTGACCCCATACCGTATGCCTACCGTAAACCCTCAAAGAAAGCCTTACCATGCAAAATAGATATCATTTTTTCGTGATCAGGAAATCGAGTAACCCCTTTAAGCGAATTTTCAGCGAAATCCTTGATTTTCAATTTCTGGGCTGTATCAAGTGGAATAGTACCGAGTTTCGTTTTTGGGCATTCTCTGCCCCTTTTCATTTTCCATATCGTTGCTTCTCCGTTCCTTCTTCTGCCCCGGTTCTCTTTGTGATGAGAAAAGCTGTGAACTGCGGAGTTGAGGATTGAACGCTGTTCTGCTTCATGTATCCGGGAAGATGACCCGTCGTGCGCTCGTCCATTCTCTCTTCGCTATTTTTGTTCAGACCTACTTCATGTCTAGGAAGGCGTAGTTTCGCATCTGTATTAAAATTAACGTTGGCAGGTCTTTAGAACATATGAAGTAGGCGTGAACAAAAATGGAAGAGAAGATGGACGAGCGCACGAAGGCCCGTCTTTCCGGACACATGGAGCAGAACAGCATTCAATGCTCGGTCCCGCTTCAAGTTCGCAGCTTTTCTCATCACAAGGAGAAGCGGGGTAGAAGAAAGAACGGAGAAGCAATGATATGGAAAAAGGAACGGGGCAGAGAACGCCCAAAAACGAAACTCATCAGAAAACAAGAAAATCGTCTCAATTTATGCAATTTCAGAGTTGGCAGATGGCTATGGAAATTACGCAGCTGCTTCCTGGAGCAAATGGAATAGGAGTAAAAATAAAGCGAAGAGAAAATGGACGAGCACAAGAACACACGCTTTGTCGCATACACAGAGCAGAAAAGCGCTCATTCTTCAACCCCGCTTCGATTTCGAAATTCTGCTGATCAAAAAGGGAAGCGGGGTAGAGGAATAAGGCCAAAATGAGAGAAATCTCGAAGAAAAACCGTTGAGAACGGTCAAAATTTTCCAACTTCCATCGTTTAAAACGGTGCGAGTCGGCTGCAGCGCATGCAGCACAGTTCTGGAACAGTTCCAGCACAGTGCGAGAACTGTGCGGGAACAGTTCCGGAACATGGGAATCAGTATGAACCCAGCCTGTGAAGTGAAGTGAAGTAACGCAAATTTGGCTACATGGCACTCATTTTAGATTTACATAGATCAAGTTTTTGAAGTCTGTAACAATTGTTTGTTTGGAAAAACCTCGGCTTAGTGAGCACTCGTAGCACACGAGAGTATCTACAATACCGAAGCTAATTCTTGAAAGTAGATCACACTGGTTTTCTGCATGAATGATCCTCAATAACAACCAAGCTTCAACTCGCGGGAACTTTGGAAGCTTTCATGCTTTTGCTGCTCTCTAAAGACATAATTCTTTAAAGCCCAAACAGCAGGCCAGAAGACCAAGAAGTATGTAAGGTACAAAATGTGCTCTATTTGTACGATAGTTGATCTTTTCCAAAACTATTGAGTAAAATTCTTGGAAAGTAGCCGAACTTTAAGCAGATGAAAACAACGGGTGAAGAACTCTGGCGGTCAAGAAGCATTCAGAAAATTATGGCTTGAAATCGCAACCATCATAAAGGAAAGACTAACTGCGTCGAAGTGTTCAAGCATATTTAGGTCCTCATTGCAAGAATTTCCACAGTCATCTTATATATAAAGCTGAATGTCTGTTTGTCTTTCTGTCGTATGTCTGTATGTCTGTCTGTCTGTCTGTACGTATGTTCCGAATAAAAATTCCATTTCTGAACCGATCCGGACCAAACTTGGCACACATACACTACGGGCCCCGGCGGGTGTCATAGGCTACTTTTCGTCATCGATCGATATCGATTTTATCGATTTTTATCGATTTTTTTTGTAAAGTTTGACCTGCGGGGCTGGGAGTTTGCACAGGGGGGTAATCGAGCATGCAGATTACGAATACAATATTAGTTTTCAAGATCGTCCATTACTTTTATCGATTTTATCGATTTTTTTGCAAAGTTTGAGCTAGGGGCCTGGGAGTTGGCACAGGGGGGTAATCGAGCATGCTGATCATCCCCAAGGGGGGTGATCAGCATGCTCGATTACACCCCTGTGCCAAATTCCAGCCTCGCATGTCAAAATTTACAAAAAATCGATAAAATCAATAAAAGTAATCGATAATTCTGAAAACTAATATTGTATTCGGAATCCTCATGCTCACTCCCCCCCCTGTGCAAACTCCCAGCCCCGCAGGTCAAAATTTACAAAAAATCGATAAAATCAATAAAAGTAATCGATAATTCTGAAAACTAATATTGTATTCGGAATCCTCATGCTCACTTCCCCCCCCCCCTGTGCCAACTCCTAGCCCTGTAGGTGAACTCTGCAAAAAATCGATAAAAATCGGTAAAATCGACATCGATCGATAACGAAAAGTGGACTGTGACACCCGCCGGGGCCCGAAGTGTATGTGTGCCAAGTTTGGTCCGGATACGGCGGAGCCGGGTAAGCCAGCTAGTACGAAATAAAGATGAAGACTTCTGGGACAACTCAATAGTATCGCTGCCAGACTGTGTTGTAGATTCAGCCGTTGACAAGTAATTTTTCTGAGATAAGTGTTTTTCGAAGTGATTGCTGCACTAGGAAATGAACATAACTAGCTTTATGAATATGGAATTGACACCGTTAGCTTCACTGGTTTTTGTTTTGACGTACGGATATCGATATAATCTCTAAGTACTTGGATTCTTGCAATAAACGCGCGAAGTCGCTTTCACCACATATAAGTCAGATTGACTGTTTTCTCATGGGATTAGTTCATGTACAAAAAAGTTGTATTACAACACCAGTTCAACGTTGATCAGGTAAGAAACAGCGCGACCCATTGTTAGTGGCGCATAGCATACCTGGTATCTCAATTTCTGGAGGATCTGGAAGGCAGTTCATTCTTCTTACAGCAACTTCGTAAGAGACTCTGTAATCAGCATCTACGTGCTTTGGCCATCAGATTAGTGGTAACAATATTTGCTATCTGACACGGTTTGGCACCTCTCTCACATCATGCGGCACAGTTATTGGCGCATGTATTTCTATGCGCCATACTAGCATAAAACCAGCTCAGCGAGGAACAAGATTGTTTTTGCCTTGGTTCTATACCACTGTAATCTAGTTGAAAGATGTGAATTCGCTTGTTTTCCTTCTTGTTTTCAAACAAAATCTCCAAGCATGAACATTTTTCCCTTTCACAAATATTGTTTCTTGCATTTCTTACGTTTCAAGGCAAAGACCGTCTTTGAATCTTGACTCGTTGACGATAGTGTCGCGCAATGGTGTGCGAGGCAGTCTGTCCCTGCGAACGATGTCGTTGTAATGTGCACAATCGTTCCAGTTTGTGTTCACCTAATCATTTTGGGCTCAGAAGTTTTCATGTTGGCCCCGCCCCTCTTCTAGCAAACTCCGTCCACTCCCTTTGCCTTCTGCAAGACGTTTTTGTGCACAATACGCAAAGAAGAGGTTGCAAATGACTCCTGGGGCCTCAAGCAGCTCTGAGGTATACCCGCTCCGCCAGGAAGGCTTCGCTCCCTCAGTGGCAAGCTCCGCCCACTTTTCAAAAATTGTTGGAGTTTGGACGAATCCCTAGATCGCAAGCAATTTGAAGCATTGAGAAGTAGGCGGAGCTTCCCACAAGGGGCGGTGCTGCCCCGCCGCATATATTCATATTTTAGGCATAGATGCATGCATATATACAAACAGCCAGCCGTGAAAGTGCACGAAAACAGGGGCAGACTTGAAATAAAAAGGTTTGTCGTCAACTGTTAAAATTGCTTTTTATAGAGTAAGCTTATGGCATTCTACGGCATGAAGTCCATATCAGTTTTGTGACTGCTTTTATTGTAACATTACTTTGAACATCTAAGCGGAAATAATCTTGGCGCACCCGGTACATTATTGACTTCTATCGCAAATTGTGAACGTTCTCTCAAACATGTCCTAATTCAATCTCCACTTTCGTTTTCGCGCTAGAAATTGAAACTAACTCGCTTTAGACTGAGTCGGCAGACACCATGGGGATTTATAAGAAAATCAATGCACTTACATCCTTGGATCTTCGGTGTTGACTACTTTCCGGATGTTAGCGATGACGTCGAATGAAATCTGACGACCATCACGGACCACTTCTCCTCCTGTCACTGCCTCGCCGGGTCCTATAGGTGTTACACCTACTATTTGAGAAAATCGTAAGCCTTCGAATGTGCAGCACTGCAGAAGTAGTCTGAACTCAAAAATCACGTGTTTAGGCTTTTGTGATGGGTGCAGTGGTAGACTTACGGCTGACGTGGGTGGTCTATGTACTCGATTCCTCCAACCCACTGATTTTTTCGAGAGCACGCCAGCTGATCGAACTCATCCGAGCAGTTCTGCAGAATTAAGAAACATCGATAAACGCTGTCCAAAGACAAAAGAATTCGTTGGATTTGCTAAATCAAAAAAAAACAAAATAGTGCGGAAGAAACCAGCTGAAAATTTTTTATTCTTGCTTTTTCTCTTCATATTCATTTTGATGTTGCATCCGACTCGCATTCAGCTGTGTTCTTGCAATGTGTTGCTGTTAGTGCGGAGCAAAAGCAAATGACGTGTTAGTATGATCTTGGGCGAGGAGGATGTCAGTTCTATGATATTTTCCCAAACATCTACAAAATGAAATGTAGACACTTCTTTTGCAAGATCCACCAAATATAGAATTTGCAGCATGAATTGAGCAATTTGAGTTTGGGAGAACAAAGCACGAACGAAGGTTTTTTTTATTAACCTATAAGGCGATAAGTCGAACTTAAGTGGAATAAACCAACAAGGTATTCCGTTAGCTCAAAACAAGCGGTAATTTCGCACCGTTATCGTAAGCGATGAAAGCATGTGTTGCTTGTGTGAAGGCATGTTCAAGTCGTCTGATACTTGTCATTATATCCCTAGGAATAAGAAATAATAATCTCTAACACTTCAACACCGGACCGGATGCTAGGACAGGTTTGACGAAACAGCGGTCAAACAAAAAATTAGCGTCCTGCAGTGCGACTCTGCGACTGTAGTTTCTTTTACACAATCAGCTATACAGAGGAAAATGGAAAATAAAGTAAACAAGTAAATCAAAAGTTCAAAAAGAACAATAATATATCTTTACGTGACAAGTCAGACTCCCTCTCTCTCTCTCTTTTCTCTTTCTCCGCTCCTCTCCTTCTCAGTAAGGCTGAAACAAGCAACTGTAAGTTTAGAACGGCATTGTAGTGGGACATGGGTAGTCAAATTAGTTCACCAGTTTCAGTTTTGCTAAGCGAAATCACAGATATCATCCCATCATATAATATCATATTTCTAGCGCGTGATAAGAAATAAAAAACGAAAACAAATGATAGGAGATCGCAGCAAAGGTTACGAACCGCTCTCAGCTTGTTTGTTTGAAGGTAACCCTGATGCGAATTGTCGCCCTCACGGAAGAAGCCATCAATTTGACCAGACGCGTCGGTGTTGAACACGCTGTCATCAACATCATCGGCTGGTTGAGCAAGACATGACGGCTGCGCACATCCTAGCACAGGAGCACCTTTAAGCCACAAAAATACCGTTCTCTTCCAGCGCATACAGAAGAATATTTCGTAAGTACCTGAAGGCAGCACTTCGACGCTGAAGGGCACACCACTTTTGCCGCAAAATGAGCCGGACGTGCTGCCCACAAAAAGAATGAGTACCCAAGGATTCATCTGAAGAGGTTCTTTGGTGCTAAAAACGCTGAAGAATTCGTTAATGGCTATTGCTGTAGATGTAGTTGTCGATGAACTTATGGTTGAACTCAAAATGAATCAACATCAGAAGGAGAAAGTGAAGAACTTGAGTTATACTGAACCACTCTAGAAACTACTCACTCGAATCAGAATGACAAATTCACCATACCATCGACAGCAGCTAACAATTTGTTTATCTACACATCATGTCTCTAATAAAAATACAGATGGGATACCGGAATGTTGTGATTCAACCCCATCCAGAGCGTTGGAGTCGATAAGGATTAAATCTCGGTCACTGACCCCCGCCCTCATACGGGATGCATGCGCGCTTGCACTAGTTCAATAGATTTTTTGTTCATGTTCTCAGGATTACATAGCTAAGACCTTTCAGGCAACAAGCGTTGGTTGGTCTCTGTACAGCTCATTGTCTTTACAACTATGAATTTTACGAATCGTTAATAGAAAATTGGAAGCCCTCCAATAAGTATTACCTGAGATGTTACTTCATAGTCTTGTCACACTAGATCTGACAATCTGTGATTCGATGCCTCCTTCCAAGAATGACATGAGAAATCGATGAAAAATACATGAAGTTATCTGGTTATGTATGAAGAAAACGCATGGAACAAGATTATCACCATCTGCAGACTGATCACAGCAGCTCGTGGAAACTAGCAACATTATCATCTTTGAGAGGTGACAAAGTAAAACCCCAATGTAGAAGTCAAGTACGCGTTCATCTTGACATTAGAGAGGTTTTTTTAATGTGTCTAGATATAGATATGTGTTCGCCTATTTCAACAAAGCGGTAAATATAGTTAATAGAGGACAGGTATCAAGGATTATATGCGCACAAACGAATGCAGAGAGGAACCCGACTTAGCTTTCTTGTAGCAGTCGCGGATTCCCCCCAGTCAAGGTTATCTTTAGCTGCTGGACATGGCATCTACTGTCTCAGACAAGAACGAACTTTATTGGTAGCCCCTTTTGTTTTTACAAATTTGCGATACCGTGCGAGGTTATAGGCGCTGCAAGACCTCATACTTCCAGGCAAAGCTATCAAAATAATGCTCAGATTGTTTTTTTCTACCTTTTTGTAAGTACATATAACTTCCACATACTGTCGCACCATTTTCAAAAATTCATAACTTCTTATTTTACCGATGGATTTGCACATAGTCAAGCGATTTAGAAAGAGGAAATCATGCGCTTTACGATAGCACCAGAATGACGTTCTGAAACGCATACAGTGCAGATATAAAGTGTAGAAGAAAATTAGTCAATTTTTTTCGTATAGAATCGCAAAAAACTGAAAGCTGTCCTAATAATCAGAGCTGTTGGTATTATAGGTTTTATAACCTGCTCTCTCTACCTCAGCACCTTCATTTTGATTGAGCTTCATTATGATAAGTTATTATTTTTGGACAAGAACAAATCTTAGAACTTATATTACCATCTACTTCGATTTTCAGCGCAAGTTTCAGATTTCAAACGAAGTAGCCTGTCTTTTCTAGCCAAAAGCTATCCTACATAGCTTTGATCCTGCAGACGTAATAAATTATGTAGAACTGTTCAAATCAGAAAATGTGCGAAGCAGTAGAGCAAATCTCCACAGATTTTCCGGCTTCCACGGCCAAGATACCATAAAATTTCAAATGACCAAATTTTTTGCTTCTAAACTTAGATAAACCATCAGATTTTTTCAGCAGATCGTTACGGAACTCCTTTCCCTCCTAAGTTGTAAGCGAGTGCCTCTAGTACTTACTTTCCGTTGTTACTTAACTTGCTCTCGTAATTCTTCTGTTTGAAGCTTGTGCATCAGAAAATTTCAATTAGCGTTGTGTCAGTTCTCCTGGTGAAATCTACCTTCCAAGGTCCCCTAGCCGCCTTTGAATTTCCGCCAATTCAATCAGTTAAAATGTTTTTCCTTCTAAACAGGGAATACTTGATGACGCCGGCCATTCATAATGATTTGTATATCAAAAAATGCGCCTTTTAATGCTGGTTTGAATACTGTTTTCCATACCTGCGAAACGAGAACCTGGGAGAGTTACGATTTTTTTTCAAAAATGAATTGCGCTACTGCGAAGGGTGAAAATTATTGATAAAAAACTTTCTTTCCTCTTCAAATGCTAAATATGGTTTAGATAGGTATAAATACAACGTTACACCTTTCAAGATTCTCCTCAATAGCTTCAAACGGTAAAATAAATCAAAGTGGGTGATTAACTACCCAAAAGTACGCAAATTTTCTACGAAAAAAAGTTCATAACTGCCTTTATATGATCGTTTCGCAAGTTTCGAGCACAGTAGGATCAGCGTTTCAAGATGCACCTTACATACATCGCATTCTAAATGACCGGGGTCACCAAGTATACTTTTCTTTTAAGAATGTAGGAGTTGAAAGTCATTACGTTCTGGCGACATTCCCTTCGGCAAAAGCTTTTTTTAGAGTTTCACACATGATGTTTCTCTAAGAAAAATCCACTCACTGCCTTCTTTCTTCCAAAACTCTCCAGAATTTCTCGCCAAACGGCTCAACCTGCCATCAGATTTTTCAATCCAGACCTTCTCCTCTCTCTACACCCCCCTTGTTTACACAACTAACTAATTTGGGCTAAAGTTTCTACTTATCCCGCGAAGTTTTCATTTCACCCTCCCTCAAAAAGACCTAACTTTTTGAATCAAAGCGTTTCAAATAAATCCCAGTTTCTATAATTTTTCCGCAATTTGTAAATGTGCTGGTCCAGTCAGTAACCAAGATTTTTTTTTAGCTTAATCGTCCCTATAGTTCCATTCGCACAAAAGTCGTGCATGTTTACGCTAATTTGATTATCATTCGGTCCTACAGCGTGTCCCAAAAAGCTCCCTAGTGTATGACTCATGTCGTTGATATCCAGGGCCCGGCATGAGTCCGTTTTTAGGCTTTCGGAAAACAAAGTCCTCCCTACTTTTGCAAAATTTTACGAAGTTGCCTTTGACCCCTGTCGGAGATGTCGACTAAAAAATCCAATCATCATACTCTATAGTAAAGCGCAGGCGCCCCATCTGACATCATCGGCGGCCAATGACGGTCTGCTCGTGCCACTTTTGGGTTGCTGGACCGCTATGCTCCATACTCTCCCCCCCCCCCCCCCCCCCATCTCCACTCCGGGTACGTTGCACTACTCATCGACACCTACTTCAACATTGCATGTCCTCCGCTTTTGTTTATCAAGATGCCTCATCCAGTGAGCACGAGCTGCCACCTTTGGAATCTATCTCAGTTTCCTAACAAAATCACACCGTTTTGAACAACTTTATTGTGATTAAGTATTATAATCGACATTTTGCCGAAGAAATTTTGCTGGCAAATTATTGCTCGACTGTGTGATAAACTAAGATCATATCTAGTGTAAAGTGTAAATAGATTGCTCCACTCACTCGATTGCAAGCTCAAATCCACTCTGGATAGCACAACTTAGATAAACTGATCGCAGTTCGACTTCTCTCGCTGGAAGTCGAATTGCGATCGATATGAGGTGCAGTGGCGTACTTAGGATTTCCGCTCGGGGGGGGGGGGCGACAAAAATTTTTTTCTCTTGAAGGTGCGAGTTAGCCACGCACTCCGAAAAAATTTTTGGGGAGTTTTTCAAAATTTTTGAGGGTCCCCAACCCCTAAAACGTGGAAAAAGGGGGCGTGACGTCAGCCACGCCCACGAAAAAAACTTTTTACAATGCTAATTTGGATTTTTAAAAACTTTTAAAAATTATTTCAATTATTTACAAGTAAAAACAAGTCGCTTCCATATTTTTATAACCCATATAAGTAACTTTCAAAATTCGCAACCCATTCTCGGGGGGGGGGGGGGGCGCCTCCCCCCTCCCCCCACCTCCCCCCCCCCCCTCGGTACGCCACTGATAAGGTGGTAGTATAAGGTGTGTGGTTGAAGCGATTTATCTAGCAGATTCCGCAAAAAAAATCTAGACTGGTCTGCAAATTGAGATTGACGCCATTTTATGTACATGGACCATGTTCATAAACCTTTTGAGAGGCTTTACTAGAACTGGTTTGAATAAGCCTTGCAGCTATCACTATGTACATAGCTGTACAACCGACTATATAAGTATGTTTCTTCGCTGCAGGCGTTGTGACTATTCCACATTGTCATTTGGAGTGGGAATAGTTCACGGCAAAGGAAAAACCCAATAGCTATGACAACATCAATCACTGATATAGGTGACTACGACTACAATGCAGCCTGTACGACACTCAGGAGAAAGAAATGGAAACGTTCATGTCAACATGGGCAATTTCTGAATCAATTTTATCGACTCTTTGGCTGTTGGCGATGTTAGGACGGCTAGCAGAAGCGAGAAGATCGCTTCTGAAAGGGAGAGTGGCTTTACAGAGTGGAAGGCTCCGCCCACCTGCTGATTCCGTTCCTGCGTTAGAGCCCTTTTTCGCCGTTTTTGCGCTCTCCAGCGTGGTTTTTCGTATTCAGCGCAGCGAGGGTCAGGTAAAGACAAAATGTTCAAATTGGTTTCCTGGCCGGTCATTACCTTCAAAGCGCTGCAAGAGGATCTTAAACTTCCTCGCTGGCCCACCCAGCAGTTCAGATGTTGCCGACTAGCGCTCTATCGGTAAGCTGGATTCACAGTGGTAGCGTGATAGTATTCGCAAGTGAGACATGGTGAAGTCATTTCAATTACTATATCTGGTGGATATCTGAATTTGAAGTGCAGTAGGCCAGCTGCGGTAGAGCGCGGCACGAACCTCTACAACCTCGATCGCTCTACCGCGAAGACCTTGCGTATAGTAAATTACAACTCAGTTTGGATGGAAATTGGACTGGCAGAAGTCCGCTTCGCAACGGTTCTCGCCGCTTTGCAGTCTTCGTCTCTTCGTTCTAATCTATCTCGCTAAGCCGGTGGCGGTGCGGACGCGCTGCTCCACTTTGAAAGTTTCGCCTACTCCAAATTGGAAGAGACTGTAACTACTAAAATGATGACTACTATGAATCGAGTTGTTTAGCTGCCTATAGAGCATTTTCTGTTGTTATTTTTGTATGTCATATGAAACAGCTACCGTTGATGCCCACCATCCATTCGTCGTCCGCCGGTATTGCTGACGACTTATGGTACAATTCACACCATACGAAACCTAGGAGACATATCGCCGAAAAAAGTTCCCGCGCCGACATTTGCAACAAACCAGTAGTAGTGCATGAGGCAGTAGTGCTTTCACCACTACTGCCTCATGCTAGTGTTCGCGTGGGCTGGCTATCGGCGATCTAACGTCCTCCACCATACGAAACTTCATGGGGTAACTAACGCGTTAAAAATATTTTATAGATGTTTCTACTTGTAAGATAAGTAGTCAGCTTCCTTCACCCAATCTTCATAATGGGAAACACAAAAGAGTGTGTCAGAAGCTTAGAGTCAGCTCCCAAAAAGTTGTGTGATATAAACATCGGCTACGATATTTGAGAGCATGACAAAGCGTGTTAAAATTACTTTATATTTGAAATGACCACAATATATTCGAAGAGTATAACCAGAATAGTAAAAAACCAACGAATGAAAAACTAAGCGCTCCACCGATATGTTCGCACCAAAAAGCTGCAGTAGCTTAGAATAGGAAGCGCTTATCTTTTACTTATCTTAGTGCCAAAATGTACAACAAAATTGCGCGAGGTAAGTTCTGCGCCAGAAATATACAAAATAGCGAAATCACCCCTCAATACAAAAAATTTCTATGTGTAAAGGCTTCCTTGCCGATAGACACAGACGAAACTACTGATTCTCTGGAACCGGAGGATACCATGGAATCACGCGAGCCCATGGTATGTACGGGATCACAGGGATCTTCTTCCGTTGAATCATGCCGTCGTTTCGCAAAGTTAGCCAAAAATTTTGCGCGTATCTCCTCCTCGGTAAGTGTCCGAACTGCTCCTCTCTCTTCAGCTGGCGATCGTGAACCAGCATGTGATGGAGCGTCATTACCCACGTACACAAGTTCCCTTCTCACTTGTGTCAAATCAATGCCATCGCGCTCGAGAGGCGCACGGTGAGCCCCTCTTAGCGGGGGTGTTTCCAACTGGCCGTACTCAAAGGAACTGCGATGCTCGTACTTGGCCTGCTCTAAGTCGTACTGGTTGCTTCCGTGATAACCCCGGAATCCTCGTCTCCAACTCTCGGGAGTATCACGCAGACGTTCGGTGCTTGTAGATGCGTCTGCATTCCTCGACAGTAATAGTGGACTATTATTGTATGACACTTGAACAGAAGCGTCTACTCCTCCATGAACCACAGTGTTTGTGTTTTCAAAACGCGGGCTATCCAAATCCTCCTCACTTTGGTTTGGCATCGTAAGTTCAACTAAGGAGCCTTGGTAGCTTCCTTCTGATGAAGATGGAGTGCCTGAGCGCATCATAAAAACAGGAGAGGCTCGATAATTGGCAAAACGCTGATCTACATTAGCCTCGTTAAAGTCTGACCCCTCGCTTAGATCCTCTTGTTCCAGTGCAAACTGAGACTGCGACAGCTGTTCAAATTGCCTTCTCGCATAGCTGTTGAATGTGAGTTGCTCTGTTGGCTCTTCCTCATCTTCATCACTGTCTATAGCTTCATTTCGCTCTATCTCATGTAACTGAACTCGATCATCGAAGGTAACACTTTTGTGAGAAGAGGCATGCGGTGAGTCGATCGACGAAACGATGGAAGAATTCCTCCTGGATGAGCTAACGTTGTCCTCGGGAGTTGTGACATCAGCCGCCTCTTCTCCTCCGAAGGACGTTTGATAATCGCTTGAGGACGAGATGCTTCCGCTGTGGATAGCTCTCTCAGTGCTATATTCATGGTGCTGCGCTTGACCAGAAACAGCATTATGGCCTGTCACTGCTAATTCTCTTTGATGCATATCTTTTCGTGAGCTACTCGCCAGAGCTTTATCGGATAAACCAGGCAAATTTCCGTTACTTCCAAGCTTCTCAGGTGATTGCTCGACAGCTTCATCTAAAGAAGAAGATGATGTACCTTTTTTAGAGCTCGGTATTAGGCTTTCGCTAGGAAGCAAAGCAGGATTAGGTAGCTTCGTTCCATTCGGTGTCATCAAGTTCCTCTTCTCGTTCGTCTTCTCCTCATCTGCGCTATTTTCGCCAATCATTTCATGGACTGAATATCCATAGCGCTCCCCTTCGTAAGCAGATGTTTTACTTTGTGCCTGGCTTCTTTCACCAAGTTGTGGCTTCAGACGATTCGCTATTGCCTGCTTCAGCAAGGCATTCGAAGCTGATGAACCTGCCGTTGTCCTACTGACCTTGCTTGAACGTCGCGTTTGTTCTAGCGAAACTGAAAATAATATATTGTAAGTTGAAAAACAGAGTATCGCGTTTTACAGTATAGTCAAGACATGATCCACTCAGCAAAAATGCTGTGTTACGCAATGGAGAATATGCAAAGCTTTCCTCCCTATCCGCTTTGAAAGCAACATACACTAGGTGATAACCATTTTCGTTATCATGGATATGATAAAACAAACCAGAAGTGGAGCTTGTATTTGTTCATATACAGTGGTCGCCAAAAAGTTGCAGACAAAGAGGCATTCAGTATTCATCGCTCGATTTAGAGGATGAAATGGTCTAAGTGCATGTGGTGTTATAGGTTTTCAGTCAAGAGCTACAATCCCCTCTTATCAAAAAAGCATAAAGATCCACTTCACAATAAATGCGGACAACAATTCTTGAACGCGAAAATTCTTACATCCTTTCTTCAAAGCGGAAACACAAGGTACTGAACAGGCAAGCATGCTATGTTATAGAGCTCATAGGGACTACAATCATGTCAAAATGAAACATATGAGAAGTTAAAATATGACTGCCAAAATAATACGTTTTACGTTCTTCCCACAATCACCCTGGACTTAGTTTGCATTTTTTGGAAATCAACTTTTGCCGTACCACTCGCCGCAGGGATTATGTTCCATACAGGCCATTATTAGAACTAGCAAAATAAATTGCTTCTCATAAGAACCGTTTCAGTTCATTAAATTATGCGAATGAGATGAATTAACATTCTGGGATGATATCCACGAAAGTCCATAATGGAGGAAAATGGACTTTCAAACCCCATTTCATTCGTTCACGGTGGAGAGTGGTCGGAATCTGCTTTCGCTCGGGTTATTCAAAAATTTTTATCCCATCGCAACCACGAGGCAAGGCGGTGTAATGAAAATGATTCAACCCTATGTACCTAAGATCTCGCTTGCGAAAGAGCCATGCGAAAAGTCCATTTAGAATGGGGCAGAATGGGATTTACCCCATTTCAAATAGACATGAAAGCCCATTTTACTCCCAGCAGCAAAGTCAGTTGACACTAAGCCCATTTCTGACCTTTTTGCATATTTTTGATTGCGATTTTTTGAGAATGTGTTCCTTAGCCTATTTTAAGATCACAAGTGAGTGGAAAAAGTTTTTTGTCTTTTATGAATTCTGAAATGAGTGTTTCCTTCTACACACAGTAAACGTTATAAAAATCATAGAAGAAGTTTGAATTCACCAAGATATCACTAACAAACACAAATGCTTCCAAATATGTCGATAAATTCCTATGTAAATCAAATTAAGTTTGCTAACTCTTTAAATCATTAAACGAAACTAAATTCATGATTTGTATTCAGAAACAAAGAAAGATGTTTTGAAATACTTACTCAGAAGCCATCTTTGACTAATCTCGGAAAACCGACCATCATAGACGGCACTTGAAAGTTAGTGGTTTTGAATTTGCTCCTAAGAAATACTGATCATTCTATAATAAAGAATGGCAAGGTTTTGCACTTACATGTTGACAAGTTGCGGACTGAGGCGAGTGATTGCCGAGGGTGCGGAGGGTGCAGATTGTCTACAAGGCTAGCGTGTTTTCGTAGGGGTACAGGGGGTGGTAAATATCGTGTCTCCTCGAGGAAGGCGTCCAAAAGGGGTGCGGTTCTTAAGTGCAAAAAGGCTACAGTTGGGAAGGGGCCGACACTCTCGTAAGGTTGCTAACAGTACCCCCCCCCCTTCTTTCGCAAGTTTGAACTCTGCCGGTATGAATGATTCGGAACTCGCTGTCTAGCGTAGACATGCTTTAATAGTTCCTCAACGTTTACCCTTCGACTGCTCACAATTTCATTTTCCTGCTTAAGTTCTTGGCTGCCCATAATTAGTTAAAGTTCATAGCTGGCATAGTTGGTGAGAATTGATGAGGACAGTTCTCTGTTCTTGAAATAAGTTGGTAAGTCGTAAGGCTATTCTTATAGGTCTCTGCAATCATTTCTCACAACTCCAGTCTGTTCCCTGTTCATTGGGCATATCTTTCAATGCTTAATCTGTTCATAGGGCTCTTTCTTGATTTGTAGGTGCCAGTAAGGCAGTTCTACTAAAAATATTGATCTGTAAGCTCCCCTGAGGAGTTTTTTCGACAATTATCCAGTTAGCGGTTATTTGTAGGGTGGTTCCTTCTCAAAGTATCGGTCCGCAAGGGGAACATTTCATTTTCATATTTATAGTTCTAAAGGTGGACCATAATGCGCTTTTTTTCAGATATGAATTTGAAGAAGACCGGAAGGGCTCGTAGAATCGTCATACAATTATCGTTCTATAAGCTTCTCATCAGGCACTTTTTAGGCTCGTACTTGTTTCTCAAAATGCTGATGTATAAGCGACTAGGGCACCTCCTAAAATTGTCGGTCTGTGTGCGGCGCGTAGAGGAGTTACTTGTGAAAGTTGGTTTGTATGAGGCGTTAATATACTGTAACCTGTTCTAATTATTTTTTCTCTCTCAGAAGACTAATTCATAAGGGACTCGGAAAGCGCTCTTTCTCAAATATCGGTCTTTGAACGGCTGCAATTTTTTTCGTGATATTGGTTTGAGGGTTTCCAGCTCAATTCTTGATATATTGGTCTGTGAGCGCCCATAGAGCGGTTATTTCCCAAAATGCTGCAAGAGGCCCATGGAGCGATTCTTTACAAATTATCGTTGGCAAGCCCCCCCCCCCTCCCCGCTCGGCCGCTCCTTTTAGAAATTATCGATTTGCAGCGGCACATAGAGCAATTTTTCTTGAAATATTGGTCTGTAAAATCCCGTAAGGCAGTCCTTTCTCAAATTATGGTTTGTAGGTGGCCCATAGAGCAGTTTTATCACAAAATATTGGTTGTATATAGGTTCCAAGGGCGGTTCCTCCTCAAAATACCATTGTGTAGGCCTCTAACAATAAGTAGCTGGCAGCTTCTTTCTCAAGACTTCGGTCTTTGGCTGTCCATAGAGCAGATTATACGTGAGTGCCTCGTAGGGCAATACAGTTTGTAGGGGCTGTAGATCTGTAATCTGGAATATCTGCTGATCCCCCATAGGGCAGGGCTTCCTGTAATTATCGGTCTGTGGGGGAAGGAAGAGGGGGGAGGGTAAGATAGCTTTTTCTCAGAATATCGGTCTTACAAGGGAAGTGTCAGAACTCGCAGTGGCCTTTTGACATGAAATAAGTATCATCTGAAGCAGCTTGAAATGCTGATTCCAAAGCAGCCTTTCTTAGCTGCCGAACTAATCTAGGACGAGAGTTATTGAATTTAATTTGCGGGAAATTTACAACGCTGAGAATAGCCAAAAATTAAAGCGAACATTTTTTCGGGCTCAAACATAGATGAAACAGTCCAACAATGTTTAACGTAATCCTACGCCTTCATCAAAGTCATGCTGTGGTGCTTAAACAAGCAATTGAAAGGTTCCCGTGATCACAGAGTACTTCAAACAGTGTAAAATTTAATGTTTAAAATGCCCATAACTCGCGACCCAGATCAGTTCTGCAGCTAAGAAAGTTTGTTTTGGAATCAGCATTTAAAGCTGCTTAAGATGGTACCCATCCCATGTCAAAAGGCCACTGCGACTTCTGACACTTCCCTTGTTAGGGCAGTCTCAGCACGGTTCTTTCTCCAGTAGGGTTTGTTGGGAAGAGGAACGACGGAGGAAGGGGAAGGGGGTTCTTGTAAACCTCGGTCTGTAGGGGACTGTGAGTAACTTCTCAAAACATCGGTCTGTTAGTGGCCTATAGGGCATTTTCTTTCTATAACTACCACTCTGCAGCGGCGCATAGGGCAGTTATATTCTCTAATATATCGATGGTAGTTACGTAAAGATATGTCTCAAGCAGCTCATAGCTTCTGTTGTTTCAAAATACCAGCTTGTGCTACACATAGGGCGAGCGACTGCTTCTTGCAATAATAGACTTTGAGCGGCTCTTAGGACAATTTTTGAAAGTTGGTTTGAAGATTTGAAGGACAATTTCTTCTTGATATCGGTCTGTGTGCGTCCATAGGGCAACTTTTTCTGGAAAAGGTCCGTAAGCGGCTCGTAGGATCATTCTACATGAGCAGTTCTTTTTTTGAAAATATCTTTTTTGAAAAATACCAGTCTGTAAGCAGCCCACAGTGTAGTCTTGTCAAAATAAGGGTCTGTAAGCGGCCTATAGGGCATTTCCTTCTAATGACTAATTACCGTCCGCGGGCGGACCATAGGGCAATTTTTCCGTCTGTAAGCAGCTTAAAGGCTTACCCGCAATATTCGATTTGTAGGGGGGGGGGAATTGTATGGCAGACTTATCCCAGAATACGATATCATTTGTAGGGGTATGAAGGGCACTATTTTCTCAGATTACCGCTCTGTAGGAGGCCTGTAGGAAAGTTTTTCTTGAAGTATTCTTCTCCAGGATCGTGGGGCAGCTCTCACATATACCGCTCTGAAGGCGCGGAGCAGTACGTATTTGCAAAAAGTGGTTTATAGGCGACACATAAGGCATGAGAATACAATGCTTGTTTTCGCTGCCGGAATTTTTCGGGAACTGAGGTACTTTCTGAGTGTTTAGCTGAGTGTAGACTACATCGTCGCTTTGAGAGTCGACTGCTTGGTGACTCTGTTGAGATTGGTGCAAACATTTGACCCAAAGAAAATTTTTAAAAGAGAGTCAAAAGGTATCGAATAATCAGCAAAGAGGATTCTCACAATCAGAAGAGTCAAAAGTCATTTATTACTCGGTTTCAGTTGTCCAGAACCCTAAAAAGGTATAAAACGTAGAGGTTATTATGGTGATGACTATATGTACCCTAGCATACTTGCAAGCGGCCCTTAGGGCCGCTAGTAACTTATACATACTGATAAGAAATACAAAGCAAAGAATGCCTTATGACTTGAAATTTACAAATCATCTGGAATTTTGTGTAAACTACTAATTCTTCTCACGGTATACTCGATGCAGGTGCCGATGATGGAAAAATTATTGCAGTTTAGATGTCTTTAATCCCCAAGTAAGTGCGGAGAAAAATTTGCCCCGTCTATATAAAGCTAGTTCTCGGATTACTACAAAGTCTCAAATATTGGCGGCACATGAGTTTAAAGTATTGATTTGAAAGTTGTTCAACTTAGAGATATAAACATTAGCGCTAAAAGGGAAAGAAGAGTTAAAGTAGAGGATTTGCGAAGTCATTTTTTTGCAAACTCGTAGACTTAAAAACCCTTTGGGTTGTAGTGTAGTACAAGGTTTCCTATGACATAAGCATTTTGAATCACAGATTGCCGTGCAAGTCTAGAAAGTTTAAGCATTTTGAATCACAGATTGCCGTGCAAGTCTAGAAAATTTGCATTGTGCAGAAAACTCTGCATAACAACTCGGTTTAATGCAGATTTATAGAAGTCTTGAAAAGCGAAGGCCCGGATATTACATGTATTTTAGTTGAATGGAAGTATTTAGACGGATAATCATAGACAATAGATGGCATAAAATATCCACGTGACTATCATTGTAATGTTAGGTCAGCCCTAGTTAGACACCGACCACTTGATGGAAATGAGTTTGCAAGAGTGATTAAACAGGTTGCGGCAAGTTGAAGAAAGGTTTGCTTGAGCATCTTGTATGGAATGAATGGATTCGCGAATGCGATATCTTATCGCATCGCATGGACTAAGTCCATTTTATTCGCACGAAAACTCAGTTCGCTGGGACTTTCGTGGATATCATTCCCGCTTGCATCACGCATACTGATATGATTTTCTTTGCTAATAATGGGTCTTGGTAGTGCTTGCATATCTCGCCTGTAGGCTCAGGGAAAAGCGAGACCTTCCAAAACGATTAGATGCATTAGTAGCAGGTATAGGAGACTTTGGATTTGTGGACGCTTTAAGAGTGCAGCCTCAGTGGTGTTAGAAATAAAATTGGCTTAAGCTTTTCTCGACATCAAAATCATCTTAAAATTTATTTGAGTTGAATACAAATAATTTGTCAGTTACGAACTACAGAGATGGCATTGGTGACAAAAAGGGCTTATAACTTTATCTGGATAAACTCAAGTTCACCAGTGAGGCTGCACTTCCTGAAGCGTTCCCAAAATTTCCTAAATCTAACAATAAAACATATCGTTGCGTAGGATCTCGCTTTTCGAATGAGCCCACCTTCAAATTTGGTAACTGATAGAGCCGAGGTTCAAGCCTGCAAAGCGGTACAAGTTAATGGTAAGGTGCAGGCAAGGTCATGTGTAGGCACTAACAAAAGCGATTTTTGGCAAAGAAAGTCATCAGCGCCCAGTGCCTACAGAATGGTTGAAAGCACTGACCTCATTCAGATAGCTTTGCTAGAATTTACTGAAACGGTTTTATGGGAAGAAATTTGGCTTGTAAGAGCTTCAAAATTACTTCCCAAAAATTGTGAAATGAAATCCAGGCTTGCTGTGGAAGGAACCATGAAGCAAGTACAGGGCAATCATATCGTGACGACGAACTGGAATGCGGTCTTTGCGGCAGCCCAAGCGTTGAAAAAACATGCAACATTTGAACTGACGCTCAGGTCAGGCATTTCAAGTGTCTAGCGGCTAACATATCGATGCAAAAAAATGCTTTTAGAAGAAGAAAAGCAAACAAAGTGCGATTGTCAAGACTGCGTATGCGATGCGCGCGACCGCGCCATTATCATGATCTTATGGTGGCCTATATAGTCCTTGATGAGCTCTATAAAATGGCAACTTCATTGTGCGGATTCTTCGTGTTTCCGCTTTGGAGAGGAATGTGAAGGATTTTTTACATTCGAAGAATTGTTGTTATCGGATATTTATGGTCCGCGCCATTGTGACGCGATATCTATGGCCTCGGCATTTATGACGCGGATATTATGGACTTTTTAAATAAAATATTTCTAAAGTTTTTCAAATGCATGCTTTTCAGTGGCCGTATTCATCAACGAACCCTGAGGGTTAAACTAACCCTGGAGGGTAAGTTTAACCCTGGAAAGCATCAACCGTATTCACGAAGCACAGAGCAGGCTTAACCCTGAGGGTTAAATCTAATTTTGAGGGTAAACCTTACCCCGAAAGCGATTAGCCCGTATTCATCAACGAACCCTGAGGGTTAAACCAACCCTGGAGGGTAAAACTTACGTGATTCATCAGGGTTAATTTAACCCTAGCTTAGAGCGAGGTTAAACCCTAACACTGCAAACATAAAGTGATCTCTCGATGCACCACTTACCCTAACGATGCTATTTAGCAACGAACACATATTTCTAATTGATATTATCTCAAGTTTGTTAAGTCCTCTTTTGTCTCGTCTGATCATATTATAAAAATTAGGGTAAAATTTTTTAGTACTTTATTGTTTAAATCAAAGCGTTTTTGGTTGATTTACGACAGTATGATCATGTTAAAAATTGTTAATATTGGTGAACTCAAAATCGATTGAAGGAGCCTAAGCCGAGCTTTGTTAAAGTTCATCATATCAAAGCCCTCGTCGGACATGTACTTCATTTGAAACTAGATCTTTTACTGTAACATTCGGCTGAATATAACACCGGTCGGTAACATCAAATAAAAACACAAAAATAGAGGCCATAGGAAGTTTGACTTAATAGTAATTATAAATATGTGTTTTTTGTCAAAACAGTATCGCTAAGCTTGAGTAAGTGCATTGAGAGTAAGTGCATCACTTGATGTTCGTACTAAGTGTAAGAGTGAATTGATTTTGCTCTATGCCAGGGTTAAATTTACCCTGATGAGCCACGTTTATGAATCGGGTTCAATGAACCTCGAGGTTCGTTGATCGATACAGGTTGTTCGCGTTCCGTGTTAAACCCTACCCTATGCTCAAGGGTTGAATACGGACAATGAGCCCTGAGGGTTAAACTTACCCTCCAGGGTTAATTTAACCCTCAGGGTTCGTTGATGAATACGGCCACAGGAAGCAGTATACGGGTGTAGCTTTTGAGAAACTCTATCACCAGGTGCATTTCAACTATTTCTTCATCATTATTCCTTTTGAGAATTGAGCGATGAAAAATGAAGGGACGCTTTGTCCGCAATTTTTGGCGCTCAGTAATTTGTTTGGTTGAATAGCCATTGGAACAAAGAATATGACTTCACCTGCGTCAAGTTGTGTAGGGTGTCTGTTGTATTGCGATTGCGGGCCATATGCGGGCTGTCCTTTCACACTGAGAATACTTATTGGAAAAAACTGAGAACTTTGATAAAATCTATCACCGTACCTGTACACGGTCGGCAACCTTCCACTGGCCAGGGTGGTGCTCGGTCCTGATGCGCCGCCAGGGAACGTCTGTGATGCGTGGATGTGGTGCTGGAATGGTGCAGTTGATTTGATGTACCAAAATTTGAGAGTATATGTGAGAGCCATCACCAACTCAACGATTGTACAGGCTGCACTCACTGATTAGCAGTATCAATTCATGAAGCGTAAATTTTGAGGGTTTTTGTTTAGAGTTCTTTGACAGTGCAAAATTTTCCGATCTCTGCAACTTGACATCCATACTTTATACAATGATGTCCAATGACATCCCTGAGTTAATGAAGGTATTCCAAGACTAGAAGGGGAGGCCCCTATCATGACTTATAATAACGGGCTAAGGGTTGTTTACGTCTTTTTGTACGTGTGTGTGTGTGTGTGTGTGTCTGTCTGTCTGTCTGTCCGTTACGAAATTCGTAGAGCGTGTTCCAGCAAACGTTCTAAGCCCAAATTTTGCATAGCTCATGCTACCTTCACGGAAGCCCAATATGCAAAAGCACGAGTAGATTCGTTGAGTGGATCCCTCAGAAATTGCGCGCCAAACGGGTCCACCTGGCTTCTGTACCGCAAAGTTCGGTCCGTATCACCACTTTTTGCAGAGTCGTGGATGAGTTTGGTAAGCAAATATGCAAGCGATGGAGTTTAACCAGAAAAGTGATTGAAAGTTTACTACATAACGAAAACGGCGCCAAAACGAATTGTTTGTGTAAATGGTCAATTTGCCAAGGTTCTAGCTAAGCGTTTGAGAAGATTTTCGCACAGAGATGCAGCTCACGGTTATCATTACCTTCATGGCGACTACCAAGTAATGACAAATCCAAAAACCTATTCGAATTTGCGTTTGTTTTTCTACCAAAAGTTTCATCCACGCGAAATCACCGATCTCACGTGAAAAAACTTTCTAAATGAGTGGTTGTTTACATTTTATTCGTGGTAGGCGGCATAGCGCGGTGAGTTCCAGTGCCATGATATTTTACGAGAATGAGTAAGGCACATAGATAGCAGAGCCAGTGCGAACCTCTGCGAAGCAGAGGTGACGCACTGGTGTGTTATAACTTGCTGCAAGTTATACAGCTTTTTAAAAGAGTCAGAGTCGATCTGTCTGGATACGTTAAGTATGGCCTGCTGCAGCTCAGCTGATATTATTTCTGTCTCAAGCTAATGAACTGTCGTTAAAGATATTTCTTCTGCGGATTTGCATGGTTCGGTTTAGGCAAGATCAAAGATAGTGGTCGAAGTGCCCTGTAACGTGCTATAAACTCACTTCGAAATGGAATTTCTGCGTTGATCATGACATAGCAGTAAATATTCAGAATCCATTCGTGTATCGGTAATTATCACCTAGGGGAAACGCTCATAACTTCCCTCGCAATGATGTTCAGCAGCCAGTGAAGAATCGTTTATAATCAGCATTGAGCTGCATCAGCTGATAAAGTGTTGGCCAGAATTACAGGTGCACCCTGAAGCCGTAACTCACTCGCTAGTCGATGAATTGATCTAGATTTTGATAACGACGTGCATACCAGCCTACCATCAGTACTGAGCGGGTCTCGCTTTCGTTTGATTTTTTGAGCAAAAATAAAAATTTCCGAGAAAGGCAGGTTCAAAGACGACCAAAATTAGTACCGAAAGTTTTTAAGCATACGAGTACTTCTTAGCTTCCAAAGTTATCTATGTAAATACGTAGCCAAAGCAACTAACAACTGTCCTAGATGAGCGTAGAAAATTCCATTTCTGAACCGATCCGGACCAAACTTGGCACACATACACTACGGGCCCCGGCGGGTGTCATAGGCTACTTTTCGTCATCGATCGATATCGATGGGGGTGATCAGCATGCTCGATTACACCCTCTGCCAAATTCCAGCCCCCTGGCTCAAATTTTGCAAAAAATCGATAAAATCGACATCGATCGATAACGAAAAGTGGACTGTGACACCCGCCGGGGCGCGAAGTGTATGTGTGCCAAGTTTGGTACGAATCGGTTCAGAAATGGAATTTTCTATTCGGAACATACGGCGGAGCCGGGTAAGCCAGCTAGTGGTAAAGGCATTGTTTGTACGAATGACAATTCGTATAGCATAATTTCTGTATTTTCTAGCACTAGGTATACTTTCGGAAATCATTGTGCAGAATTTGAATTAGTGCGAAAACTTGAAGAAATTTAGCACCTGGTACGCAACGGTCATAAATTCCCGCCTTTCAGCCGCCAAGCCAGTTGAATCAAAGGGTACATATTCATATAAAAAACTTTAGAAGCCGAAAAGCACTATTGTGCATAAAAAGTTTCGGTGGACCTTTAATTTGGCCAGCCTTCAGACCTGCTGTTTTTGATACTTTTATTTTTCTCGAAAAACTAAACGAAGGCGAGACCCGGTCTATATATTAGTAAGCTAGTGTGCACAGCGCTGTACCAAATGCTAAATCAATCCATCGACAAACAAGTGAATTACGGCATTTTTTAGAGTAGACCTATAATTTTGGCCAGCACCATATGTAACACATGCAGATACACTTTGATTCAACAGGATTGGCGGCTGGGAGGCGGGGCTCGAGGACTAATTGAGGGTGGGAGTGATCAGAGGGCGCGTATGCGAGAGAGACGCAGACTGCATCGCTAGTGCGAGCAATCGCCTTTCAGACGCCAATCCCGTTGAGTGAAAGTGTATGGTCGACTGCACAAAACAGCCCATATCGCCATGAGCTGATCGCACGCGAGCCTGCTTTGCGCGAGGCTGCCGAGTACTGGAGTTATGATGACTCATGCGCGCGAATGCTGAGCGTAGTTCGTAAGCCATCCCGGCAGCCGTGCGCCACACACGCTCGGGGGCGTCCGGCTTGATATGAGCGAATTCGTGAAGTCGACATTCCCGATCGACTTTTTATCTTTCCTTCGTTAGCATAAAAGAGAACTTTTACAATTGCACGAAAATGCTGACGTTGGTGCTGAAATGATGTACAGGTTTTGCTTAGGCGCTACGTAGATTGGCCTTTCTATCCTATGCTCATCTATTAGGTTGTCCGGAAATTAATGTCCATTTTGAATTTCAACCGCAATAAGTCATACATTTTTCATTCCTAAATAGGCTTCAATGCACTATTCGATAGAGCAAAGCAAGCTCTACAAGATGGCTATCTTGCTTTAGCGACGGCTTTGACCTATCTCGAGTTTCGAGCCAAAAACTAAATGATCCAACTGCCTGAAAAATCGAGGAAAGTCATAACTCATTTCACAAGAATTCTACAAAAATTCTAACTTGCTCACGTAAACACTATCCACATAAGACATATATGTACGCCATTGCCGTATTTTTTTTCCGTTAGAAATCAAGAAAACGAAAATTTCCATGCTTTTGCCAAGTGATGCTGTGTCGTCCTCACATGAGTAGATGTATACTACGAACCTAAAGAAGTACAAACGTAAACTTCCAGCTCTCTACAAACTTTAGTTTTCGAGAAATTTGAATTTTAGCTTGGACCACCTGACTAATGAAAGCTATATTCGATATTTCTCGAGAACTAAAGCTTGTGGAAAGCTGGAAATTTACGTCTGTACTTCTACATATTTGTAGTACACATCTACTTATGTGGAGACGACACAGCATCACTTTGGCAAAAGCATGGAAATTTTCGTTTTCTTGATCTCTACCAGAGAAAAAAAAACGGCAACTGCGTACATATATGTCTTATGTGGATAATGTTTTCGTGAGCAAGTTAGAATCTTTGTAGGATTCTTATGTACTGAGTTATGACTCTTCTCGATTTTTCGGGCAGTTGAATCTTTTGTTTTCGGCTCGAAACTCGAGAAGGATCAGACTGTTGCTCAAGCGAGATCGCCATCTTGTAGAGCTTGCTTTTCTCTATCGAATGGTATCTTGAAGCCTATCCAGAATTGAAAAATTTACGAATTATTGCGGTTGAAAACGAAAACGGACATTAATTTCCGGACAACCTAATAGAATGCATGACTGCGTTCTCGCATAGTACGATGCTACCCTTTCAGTCATTTCGTCACCAACATCCACTAGTACCTTCGGTTTCAGTAGGCAGCACATGAGCTCCTCAACACATTCACAACTTTGATCTAGCATCCTTCCACTAACTGTTTGTATTACAAGCAAAATGCTTTACGAGGTCACGCTAAAATTTCACTTAACGTGCTTTGCTGATGCAAATAAAAAGTTTGCAGTTATGTGGCCGTCAAACCCATCCTTGAGCAATAGGTCTTGTACATTCTTTCCGTTTTATATGTATAACTAGCTTGCTTACCCGGCTCCGCTCGGCCCTGTCAAAACACTGTAATAAAGTTCCCATCCCTATCCCTGTACAGCCTTTCCCTGTGTCCACTTCTACACTTCATTTCCCTTTCCCTGTGTTGTTTACGTAATCAGGATGCTCGATTACCCCCTGTGCCAACTCTCCCCCCCCCCGTAGCTCAAACTTTGCAAAAAGATCGATAAAATCGATAAAAGTAGCGGATAATCCCAAAAACCAATATTGTTAATCAGCGTGCTCGATTACCCCCCCCCCCCCTGTGCCAACTCCCAGCCTTGTAGGTAAACTCTGCAAAAAATCGATAAAAATCGATAGAATCGATATCGATCGATGACGAAAAGTAGCCTATGACACCCGCCCCTCCCCCCGAAGTGCATGTGTGCCAAGTTTGGTCTGGATCAGTTCAGAAATGGAATTTTCTATTCGGAACACACACACAGACAAACAGACATTCAGCTTTATATATAAGACTAGCGACCCTACGGGCGCTAGCAAGCGGGGTAGGGCAAACCCAAAGATAAATGCTTTTTCAAACCTATAATTTTCTCAGGTGTAATTCCAATTTCTTAGTATATGTATTGCCACAACCGCTCAAAAGTAACATTTTCAGAGGTTTTCTCGAAATTGGGGAATATCGTTTGGAAATAGTGTTTTGCTCCGAACATCGCTGTACAGTTTCCTTTCGCAATGTCAATCTCGCACTCACGCTCACATTTTGGATTGAAAAATCGAATTCATCCAGAGCAAAAGCTCCCAAAAGTGAGATTTTCACAGATTTTCTCAAAATTTGGGCGGAAAGTGGATCATGTCGTTTTAGAGTGTTTTGCTCCGAACATCGCTGTACAGTTTCCTTTCGCAATGTCAATCTCGCACTCACGCTCACATTTTGGATTGAAAAATCGAATTCATCCAGAGCAAAAGCTCCCAAAAGTGAGATTTTCACAGATTTTCTCAAAATTTGGGCGGAAAGTGGATCATGTCGTTTTAGAGTGTTTTGCCCCAAGCATTGCTGTAAGTTTCCTTTCGCAATGTCACTCTTGCACTCACGGTTGAATTTTGGGGAGAAAAATCGAATTCATCCAGAGTAAAAGTTTCCAAAAGCGAGATTTTCACAAGATTTTTCAAAATTGGGGCGGAAAGTAGAATATAGTCCAAAAATAGAATAGCTCAGCTAACATGAATGGGAAGAGGAAAACGAACAAGAGCATAGTGAATACTGAAATGGGATGTGAGCGGATCAATAAATGGCATGCTTCTATAGTTATGCCACCATCTTGCATATTTCAATCTTGGCACGCGCTTGCGTATTTCAACACAACTATTGCTGCAGCAGAGCGGACCCTGCGTGTCGTGGTCTCTCGTTCGCGCTAGGACCTCTGCGTCCTCTTGACCTTATGATCGTACCGTCGCGTCTCTACACATTAAGGCCCCGTTCTGCGACTGTCTATTCAAAACAAATGTTGAAGCATACATGTGGGCGGGCCAACCTAGCTGTCGCGTGTTTTGGGATCGGATTTATATTATAGGAAACTAGCTGGCTTACCCGGCTCCGCCGTATCCTGACCAAACGTGGCACACATACACTTCGGGCCCCGGCGGGTGTCACAGTCCACTTTTCGTTATCGATCGATGTCGATTTTACCGATTTTTATCGATTTTTTGCAGAGTTCACCTACAGGGCTAGGAGTTGGCACAGGGGGGGAAGTGAGCATAGGGACTCCGAATACAATATTAGTTTTCAGAATTATCGATTACTTTTATTGATTTTATCGATTTTTTGTAAATTTTGACATGCGAGGCTGGGATTTTGCACAGGGGGGTAATCGAACATGCTGATTACGAACACAATATTAGTTTTCAGGATCGTCCATTACTTTTATCGATTTTATCGATTTTTTTGTAAAGTTTGACCTGCGGGGCTGGGAGTTTGCACAGGGGGTGATCGAGCATGCAGATTACGAATACAATATTAGTTTTCAAGATCGTCCATTACTTTTGTCGATTTTATCGATTTTTTGAAAATTTGAGCTAGGGGGCTGGAATTTGGCACAGGGGTGTAATCGAGCATGCTGATCACCCCCCTTGGGGATGATCAGCATGCTCGATTACCCCCCTGTGTCAACTCCCAGCCCCCTAGCTCAAACTTTGCAAAAAAATCGATAAAATCGATAAAAGTAATCGATAATCCCGAAAACCAATATTGTATTCGGAATCCCCATGCTCAATTACCCCCCTGTGCGAACTCCCAGCCCCGTAGCTCAAACTTTGCAAAAAATCGATAAAATCGATAAAAGTAATCGATAATCCTGAAAACCAATATTGTATTCGGAATCCCCATGCTCGATTACCCCCCTGTGCCAACTCCCAGCCGCGTAGCTCAAACTTTGCAAAAAAAATCGATAAAATCGATAAAAGTAATCGATAATCCTGAAAACCAATATTGTATTCGGAATCTCCATGCTCGATTACCCCCCTGTGCCAACTCCCAGCCCCGTAGGTGAACTCAGCAAAAAAATCGATAAAAATCGATAAAATCGATATCGATCGATGACGAAAAGTAGCCTATGACACCCGCCGGGGCCCGTAGTGTATGTGTGCCAAGTTTGGTCCGGATCGGTTCAGAAATGGAATTTTCTATTCGGAACATACGTACAGACATACAGACATACAGACATACATACATACATACATACAAACAGACATTCAGCTTTATATATAAGAAGATATGATCCATATGGCATTAAGGGCCGCATGCATCCAGGTAATAAAAAGAAGGATTCATCCACTGGTCCACAAATAAGAATTCCACGTTGCTTAGCGAGTTTCAAGTGTTTTTATCACCTTCTTCAAATGTCAAACGGAAGTCTACTGTTGTATAAGCCGCTTTTCAGCTTGTATCCTCTAATGATACTTATATTTATTTCTGTGGTACCTGATGTGACTCCAAGAAGTATACCTTGATACCAAGCGCAGCTGAGTATCAAGGTATACAACAACGGTCCACGAAATAAACGAAAGCGTCTTAAAGTTGCGTTGATTACGTAATCCAATAAAGCATGTTTATATTAGGTTGAAAAGAAAGTTTCCGGACATTGCTTTTAGATAAAGAAAACTTGTGTCCTTATTTTGATGTAAGCCCTAATTGGGGCATGCTGCACATTATTGGATAGAGGAAAGCAATCCCTACAAAACAATGGTAAGCACAAGCCTTATCAATGTTCTCAGTGAACATTCAAGCGAAAATTCTAAAGCATAGGTTTTTGCCTTATCCCAGATCTTCAACTTCTATGAAGGTTATGAACCCCCCCCCCCCCCCCACATGCTCCAGCTTATGGCTACACATACATACTTTTATGCACAGTTCGAATGGAATTTGAGTTTGAACAACAAGAAAAACGAGGTAATTTAAAAATGGCAAACTCTGCCCCCATTGATCCCACGCTATTCCCACTTGCTTGAATTTCAGCTACAGGCAAGTGAGAGCACAATTGCAAATTTTTGCTTATGTACATGTGTTAGGTTTCGAGATATAATAGATTTGATCTAAAGATGCCCGAGAACTTTCAACCTGATAGTATAGGACAATCATACCGTGCAATGACGGCACTGGAGTACGCACATGGCCAGTATTTTCTTAGCTTCCCGCTAAATGTCGTTTTTTGAATGCATATGGTATATTAGGTTATGAAGAAATCCCGGGCACTTGCAGGAGTTTTTTTCAAAGTACAGTAACTTTAAGCAGACCGATCCTTTTTGAGAGCTGCAAGTTTTGCTGCAAAGGCAATGTTGTTTACAAGCCTATTTTGTTGGGCTCCTCAGCACTTCATCTCGGGCCACCAGCATGCGCAGAACAGAAAAAGGTCGACTTAAAATTCGGCCTGTTTGTGCAGGAATTCGTCAGCCACGAAAAGAGCTGGAGAGGTCATGTCCGGTAGTTATGTAGAACTATGCTGAAGCTGTTTATAGACTGTGTCACATTTTCAAAGCACAGCCTGTAGAAAAAAACTGGAACATTGGCCATTTTTGTACCCTAAAAATGCTCCATTATCTGAGCTGAGTTTGAAGTCTTCCTTCTTTACACAAAATCAAATCTTTTATTGCTGCAATGTTGTTGAGGTAATGTCTTGCACATCTTTTGGGCACACCATCGAGCAGTAACCATCCTCACAAATTCGACGCCAGCTGCGAAAACAGATAGGTGAAGGCAAGTTTGTGTGCTTGTAATTCTTGTGCACGTATTGTAAAATCCGAGCACAGCTGCAGCATTGAAGTGGAAACATCCTTATTTAGAATGACCAACTCTCGAGCGGTTTTCCATGTTCACCGCGAAAAAATGGCAGCAAAGAGAAAAATTCTGAATTTTTTTTTGTTGCACAAACTTCCTTTTTTGGTGTGTAGGTCAACTACGCTTTGACATCGATAAAAGCTAGATACGAGTATGGAAAGCTTAGGCTTTCCTCTATAAAACGTTGTAAAATATTAGGGTGATCCAAAAGTAATGGGACACCTAGAAAATTAATGCGGTCTTCTCATATAGAAAAGCTAATTGGAAGTCCAAGTTTTGGCAGATGTTACTACATAACAAAACCTTCTAATCGAGGTCTATAGTTGAGCACAGTCACGTGGCGTTATCTTTATAAGCGGTTAAAATTAAAGCTCATCACTTCAAGTAATTTTGAACTTTGAGCAGCAGCGCCGCAGTAGAACAAGTGAGCCTACCAAAGATATCTGCGCAGCAATGGGTGAGGGGACTGTCACCAAATCCACGATAGTTCGTTGGTCCCAAGGCTTTAGAACAGAAGATATAGCATTGGGTATCAGGAGACATATTACTTATTCTTTCATCGAGGTAATCAGATAAGCTCAATCCCAACAGTTGCTTTCTGATAGTGCTTTTTACGCTCTATCCATACATATCCAAACTACTTCGACTTTTTTCATTTTCAAATAAATTGTGGGCCAAAACATGAATTTTAGTCTGAAAATCTGCGCCAAACACCGCACTTTTTCGAATAAAGTGCCTTTTTTTGTATGAAATAATGGGCAATTTTTGAACATTCAAGTAATTATTAGAAAGGGCTTGGAAAGCTCTTTCGAATGGTCTGCTATATGTCGAGGGACTTTCAGGTGCAGCAGCACAAATTTTCGGATGGCGTTCAAAAAAGTCTGTCTGAATTCTTTGAAGCGCCGCTCGAAGGAATGTCGGTGAGGTGCTGCAAGGTGCTGTCGAGGTAACCTGCGAAGGTCACTTTATACAAAAGCGTTCAAATTGCTGGCTGTTCATGCTAATCAGAAAGAGATCTTGAAAAATGTTTGAAAAATCAAGGTACCCCATCACTTTTGGATCACCCTTTGCCGCTAAGAATCAATCAATTGCGATAAATGTGTCTGAAAATGAAATTTCAAAAACTGCCCGGAAACTTTCTTTACAACCCAAGAGATATTCAAAGTGACTGGACTTGGCATTGAAGAGACTTTTCTGTTTACGTTTATACAGTGCTGGCCATAATTATAAAGACACTCTTGGTGCAAATTGTCAGTTTTTTCGATCCATTGGCAAACACGCTAGAATAAAGATAAACAAACATTTCAAGAAGTATTTGATGCAGAATTTCTTCCTCTTTCCAGCTGCTAAACTTTCCTTGTGTTTCGTTGAGAGAATGATGAGATATCTGCCGGAAATTACAACCACTCATTTTTACCATGTCCAACTTTCACTAATTTTGAAAATTTTTGTATGAGACTTTCGGAGGAACCCCTAGTAACCAGTACATAGGGCAAACCTTTTGCCAACAAAAGCAATTTTTTGTAGCCCTACGCCTTGTCTTTTAGAATTTCTACGAGATTTATGGGGAAAATCGCAGTATTTCTCAATTTCATGAGTGCGCACTGACTTAACCTATGTTTCGAAATCTTCATAATTTGAAGCGAAAATCGCTCATTTACTTTGTAATGGTAGCGGTAGTAATAATCGAAGTTGAAACCTCAGTATTCTGTAGGTTTTGCAGTGTTTGGGGCAATAACAGGTTATGCGATTTTTCCACAACACGAGACTTTTAGAAAATTAATTAGCAAAAATCTGAAAAAGCAGCAGAAAGAAAGAAAAAAATTGCATAGGTTGGCAAAAGGTTTGCCCTATCTGGTGATTATTATGGCTCCTCCGAAAATCTCATACAAAAATTTTGGAAATTAGTGGAAGTTGGACATGGTAAAAATGAGTGATTGTAATTTCCGGCAAATCTCTTATCATCCTTCTAACGAAACACAAGGGAAGTTTAGCAGCTAGAAAGAGGAAGAAATTCTGCATCGGATACTTCTTGAAGTGTTTGTTTATCTTCATTCTAGCGTGTTTGCTAATGGATCGAAAAAACTGGCAAAACATTTGCACCAAGAGTGTCTTTATAATTATGGCCAGCACTGTATGACTTCCCTGTGGGCGCAAAGAAACACCGAAAGCCGAGCAGCAAGAACATCTCACAAAGTAAGGATACTAACTTAGGGCCGCATGCAGGGGATCGCAGGTTCAGAAGAAAGCTTAATATCCTAAATCTCCGGTATCTGGTTTTCGCACTGTCTACCTATTTGTAAACAATCCCACTATCCTTCACTATGAACGTCTTGAACGGGAGCAAGAAGCTAAACAAGCCGCATTTTCCAGCTTTTTGCATGATCCCCCGATGATCCCTGGCTGCCTACTGTCTTTTCTTTGAGTCATTTCGCTTATTTCGCAGTCAATAAAAACATTCCAAAGTTGTGCTGTTTATCTAACCCAACAATGCTAATCATGTTTCTGGTAAGAGCAAGTGATGTTTCGAAGTTACGAAGTTTGCGATGAACCACAAGTCGAGAGTTGCGGTTCATCGAAAAATTCAATTTGTCAAAAACTTATTTGTTCTTATCAGCAACATGCTCAGCACCATTGGGCTGGACGAACAGTACAACGTTGGAAGGTTTTCGTTAACTTTGAAGGAAGAAAAACGATTTTGAAGGAAAGGCGTTCATGCTCTGGGGATCATCGGGGGATCATATGAAAAGCTGGAAAATGCGGTTTGTACAACTTCTTGCTCTCGTTCAATATGTTCATAATGAAGGTTGGTGGGAATACTTACGGATAAGTAGAGAGCGTGAAATCCAGATATCTGGAGCTTCAGGATATGAAGCTTTCTTCTGAAGCTGCGATCCCCTCCCAGGCGGGGATGTTGATGCATGCGGCCCTTAGGGCCGCATGCACTAACATCCCCGCGGGGAGGGGATCGCAGCTTAAAAGAAAGCCTTATATTTCTAAACTCCAGGTACCTGGATTTCACGTTGTGTACCTATCCGTAAGTGTTCCTACTACCCTTCACTATGAACATGTTGAACAGGAGCGAGAAGCTGTACGAACCGCATTTTCCAGCTTTTCATATGATCCCCCGATGATCCCCGCGCTTTTCTTTAAAGTCATTTTTCTTTCTCCGAAGTTAACGAAAAACCTTTGAAGTTGTGCAGATTATCTAAACCGACAGTGCTAAGTACATTGCTGGTAAGAACAAATGATGTTTTCAAGTCATGAAATTTTCGATAATCCACAGGTCGAAATTTGAGGTTTGCCGAAAAATTCGACTTTTCAAAAACTCATTTGTTCTCATCAGCAACATGCTTTAGCATTGTTGTGTTAGATGTTCAGTACAACTTTGGAAGGTTTTCGTTAACTTCGGAGAAAGAAAAATGACTTTAAAGAAAAGCGCCGGGGATCATCAGAGATCATACAAAAGCTGGAAATGCGGTTCGTACAGCTTCTCGCTCCTGTTCAACATGTTCATAGTGAAGGGTAGTAAGAACACTTACGGATAGGTACACAACGTGAAATCCAGGTATCTGGAGTTTCGAAACATAAAGCTTTCTTTTAAGCTGCGATCCCCTCCCCGCGGGGATGTTATTGCATGCGGCCCTTAGTGATGTATTTGGAACTCTTAGGGCCGCATGCATTGACATCCCCGCTGGGGAGGGGATCGCAGCTTAAAGAAAAGCTTCATATCCTGAAGCTCTAAATATCTGGATTTCACGCTGTCTGCCTATCATAAGTATTTCCACCATTTTTCACTATGAACATATTGGACAGAAGCGAGAAGCTATATAAGCCGCATTTTCCAGCTTTTTGTATGATCTCCTGATGATCCCCCGAAGACATTCATTAATTCTTTAAAGTCATTTCTACTTCTTCAGAGTCAATGAAATAATCCAAAGTTGCATTAATTATCTAGACCAAAAGAGCTAATTATGTTTCTGGTAGGAACAAGTGCTGTTTGAAGTCATGAAATTTGCGATGAACCACAAGTCGAAAGTTGGGGTTTATCGAAAAATCGATATATCCAAAACTCATTTGTTCTTATCAGCAACGTCCTTAGCACTGTTGGACTAGATGATTAGTGCAACTTGGAATGTTTTCAATGACTCTGAAGAAGGAGAAATGACTTTAAAGAATGAGTGCATGTCTCCGGGGTTCATCAGAGGATCATACAAAAAGCCGGAAAATGCGGCTTGTACAGCTTCTCGCTTCTACTCAATAAGTTCATAGTGGAAGATGATGGGAACACTTATTGATAGGTAGACAGCGTGAAATCCAGATATCTGGAGCTTCAGGATATGAAGCTTTTCTTTTAAGCTGCGATCCCCTTCTCCGCGGCGATGTTAATGCATGCGGCCTTTAGCCAACTCTTTAATCACATATGCGACCTTCAGTATTCTAGTACATCGATTGTGGGAAATACTACACTTAAAAATTGGTTTTTAATAATTAAGATGTTATTGGTCATTGGAGTAGCTGGAATGAAAAACTCATTAAAATACATATATTATACTGACTCATGAGTCAGTTTCTTCACAGGAATGCGGAGAATCAACGCCGCGGATCACAGAATCACCGAATAACAGACAGCTAATGCGTAGGATAGTTGTTGTGAGAACAAGGTTTTAATTCTTTGCTTCACAGACATTCTTTGTATTATGTTTACTTATTTGAGGTTTATGTTCATGTATGCTGTATATAAGCTAGCGGTTGGAGATGGTCACTGTCCTTTTTTGCTCTCTCATTAGTAGAGCCTTTTCATTTTAGCGGACAAATGCTTTGAGTGTGAAAGTCTACACAAGCACGCCAAGGCACGATTTGTATCTGTTCTGATGGACAGGTGGGATATGTTCACTGTTAGAGGCGGAGCGTTGCACTATCTTTCTGAAGATAAAGCAACTTTACATGGAGCGCAAGGAAGAACGCACGAATCACCTCTATCGTGCCCTGATTGCAGAGGTCGTGCTGAAAATCTCAATCAAACATAGACGACGAAAAGCCAATAACGACTGACAGTGCTTGGCAGACAAGTCTCGACCCAAAGCACTTTCTATTATCTGAATAGAAAACAGGAGTTTAAATTCTGGTTTAGAATATTTATTTGAGACTTAGCTGCTATGAAAATGAGGTAAACAGTTGTACAAATGTCCAGTAATACAGCTTGTTTTGCTTGCGTACTTGAGACGAACTGATAACTTTACGAGAAGCAGAAGCTCAAACAGAGTTTCATGTTAGCAAATTTTACACGCTATACTTCTATAAATGTCCGACCGATTGAAGCGCTACAAATTGCACGAACTACAGCCAACTTTTGGGTGTGCTTTATCTGTGTAAGGTCCATTTGTAAAATCGTGACGACGAATTTGACTGCGGCCTTTGCGCCCACAGGATCATAACAACCTCATACAAAAGGGCATCACCTCAACCTCAGCCCAATCACTTCCAGTGTCCAAGTGCTATCATACCTAAGCAGAAAAACCAGTCGAGTAGAGATTAAAACCAAGGAAATGCGTGTCGGAAAGTTCTTGCGTGTCGCGCGCGGTCGCGCCATCGTCACAATTTTTCAAATACCCTATACTGTTGCACTCATTAACTGAAGTGTTGCGTAAAACCAATGCAACGACTAAAAAATCAGGTTAAGAAATCCGAAGTTGTAGCAAAAGTAGATGAAGCGTGACATAGCCCTGTAGTTTTGACTATCTAAAGCAAGTTGAGATAAGCGATGTCGGCTACGAAACACGTAACATCAGAACTCTCTTCTACATCCCTGTAGTGTGCTCGATAAAATGTGCTTTTTGAGCATTGAAGAATTTCAGCTACCACTTGAGTTCATACTTTGATTGCGAAATATAAGTACAAATAGCGTGCGCTCATTACGTACTTGTAATACGACCTCATAAACTCAACGAAAAAAAACGATTTACGTAAGAAACCAATTAGCAGACAGCGAAACTAGTTGACTAATCTTGTAGCTCAAACAGACGAAGACTCTGCCGCTGTGTTTCCTAGCATGAGTCGTACAAAAATCAATGCCAAGGTCTCCTCGATGACCAGAATGAGGGAACCGAAGCGTCCATCTGATAGCAGTGCAAAAATAAGATAAAACCGACATATTTTATCGCTGTCCTCAAATATGTTAATTTGTGTGTGTGTGTGTGTGTGTGTGTGTGTGTGTGTGTGTGTGTGTGTGTGTGTGTGTGTGTGTGTGTGTGTGTGTGTGTGTGTGTGTGTGTGTGTGTGTGTGTGTGTGTGTGTGTGTGTGTGTGTGTGTGTGTGTGTGTGTGTGTGTGTGTGTGTGTGTGTGTGTGTGTGTGTGTGTGTGTGTGTGTGTGTGTGTGTGTGTGTGTGTGTGTGTGTGTGTGTGTGTGTGTGTGTGTGTGTGTGTGTGTGTGTGTGTGTGTGTGTGTGTGTGTGTGTGTGTGTGTGTGTGTGTGTGTGTGTGTGTGTGTGTGTGTGTGTGTGTGTGTGTGTGTGTGTGTGTGTGTGTGTGTGTGTGTGTGTGTGTGTGTGTGTGTGTGTGTGTGTGTGTGTGTGTGTGTGTGTGTGTGTGTGTGTGTGTGTGTGTGTGTGTGTGTGTGTGTGTGTGTGTGTGTGTGTGTGTGTGTGTGTGTGTGTGTGTGTGTGTGTGTGTGTGTGTGTGTGTGTGTGTGTGTGTGTGTGTGTGTGTGTGTGTGTGTGTGTGTGTGTGTGTGTGTGTGTGTGTGTGTGTGTGTGTGTGTGTGTGACACGGCATAGATAAAGGGTAACTGACGTGCGCTTGACTTAGCAACTCCACGTCTATTTTTCATTACATACTTGTCTATTTTTCATTACATACTTAACACACTCACGATAAGGCCGATTTTTCGATTACTGCCGTTTCAGACCAGAGCCTTTTTTGCTTTGTCAAACATACGACCCACCCGTGGTCGTACTGTCCGAAACGACATGACACGTACGACCCACCGTGGGTCGTATTTTCGTGAATGTGTTAACCAAATGACTAGTCGTCTCTATATTAGGGGGAATGTGCATATCACCGTATCTTCTTGAGGTATTCTTTATATTTTCTCCTCTTTGTTTTTACTTCATGCTACGGATACTAATAAAAAATAGAGAACACTGGAATTCACCTAATCTACCAAGCCAGATGATTTCTTTTTTTAGTTAATGCGCTTGTCTAAAGCAGTTAAGGCGGCCCTTGAAACCTGGTCATTTTCTTATATGTATTCACTATGGCATACCCACGATTTCCGCTTGGGGGAGGGGGAGGCGACAAAATTTCTTTTCGAACAAAGGTCAATGACGTTAAGCACGCTCTCCGCAAATCTATTATCGGAATGCTTTGCACGAATCGGGCCCATCACACCGAAGTTTTAGAAAAAGGAAGCGTAGGGTCGGTCACGCTCTGAGATGTTTCTTTACAAGGCTAACCATGGTTTTCTAGAAATTTTGAAAATTGTTCAATCATTTACAAGTATGAACAAGTCACTTGCAATTTTTGTAACTCATGTGAGTAGCTTTCAAAAATCCCATACTAAAAGGCAACACCTCGCTAAAACCGAACATTCCGAAATTTTGACATGGAAGGTTACTTGCACCCCAAACATGAGGACAGAGCAGGTCCTCAGATACTCGCCGGGGCAGGCGGTCCGCAAACTCGCGCTTTTCTGCAGGCGGTCAGCAGGATTTCGGGGCGTGGCCAAATCTTCAGCGGGCGGTATTTGCGTTTTCTGCAAGCGGGCATCAATACAAAATTTTCTGCAAGCGCTCGTCAAACAATCTCTTTTAGCGAGCGCTGGCCAAACTTTCAGCAGGCGCTCAGACTCTTTTTACGCAGTTTCGGGCGTACGCCGAGAAAAGATGAGACTCTATGTGGCAGAGGTGCCATCGGTGGTTTTATTACCCAAGTTTGGGGTACTTTCTTTCAGCGGAAAGTACCTGAGGGCTGTGCGGTCCTTCAAAAAGGACCGTGCGGCTCTCAATAATTTTGCATGTTTTCGCGGAAAATCCGCGAGAATGCGGCCACTGTGCCGCAACTTATGTATAGAAAAACCGCGATAGATCTTCGAGCGTTCGTCTAAAAATTGGCCAAAATTATTCCAAATTACTGCAAGCGGACCACAAAAAATCAGCGAACTATTTTTCCGGTGCCCGCTTGCTCAAAATTCGCATGGCCGCTTGCCCCCGGCGATTATCTGAGTCCGAGCGCACTGCATGCTGCCCTTGCTTAGAAAACCTCGTTACGCGCAAGCCATTCTAATACGCGCAGACGAGCTTGCAATTCTCTTTGACCCGTGGGAGGCATGCCGCAATATTACAACTGCGAGGATCCCGCAACGATTTTGCCTCTCCAACCATGGCGGGACGTGCTCCGCTCGTCCAAATTCAAAATGGGAGGCCTTTGGAAATTGTGGTTTTTGCCATTTTCGCGCTCTTCAAGGTGGATTCACAATCAGCGCCTCGAATTAGCCCAGGTAAGCAAAAAAACTTTAAGTCGAGATGCCGAGCCGTTGCCTTCAAAGGCAGCGTCCAGGCAAATCTGGACCTATGGGGCTGTCGTGCGGAAAGTAATCTTGAGGCCTTAGACTCTGCCGAAGCGGCAGCTCAGACGGTGCACTCACGGCTAAGATATTGGGCTCCAAACTATGCCCGTGACCTTAATCGCATGGATTCGTGGCGCTTTCGCGCGAGGATCCACGCGAAACTGATGTACCAAGCCATGAATCCGTGCGAATACGGTCACGGGGCATAGATTGGAGCCAAATGTCTTAGCCGTGAGTGCACTATCTGAGCTGCCGCTTCGGCAGAGTCTTATTTAGGGCCTCAAGATTACTTTCCACGTGAAAGCCCCATAGGTCCAGATTTGCCTGAACGCTGCCTTTTGAGTTCCCACCCCCCCCCCCCTCCCCTCCCCCCGGCCCCTTCGCGATACGCCACTAGAGTCCGTAGCCGCCGCTTGTTCATAGAAGCGCAAAATTACCAGATTCTTACTACTTTGAGTGCACCCGCCTAAATTTTTCATCTTTTCCTTCCTGTTGCCGTCAGTATTCAGTTCGATTTCACATATCATATTTGTGTCCATTGTTATTATTATATTATTGCTATAGATTGGCTATTCTATTGGTGCTCTTTCCCTCTTGCAGTTGAACCAAAGTTTGCCAAAGTTTTTTCGCAGTGTGATCCCTGACCTTAAATGCGTCCAGCTTTTGTAGGTGTGCTACTTGCTTGTTTTTTTGAGTATGGTTTTGTTTCAATCTTTTCCTTGGCTATGGTGCTTATTTGAATATCTCTGTAGTGTATGAGAGTTGGACTGCACATTAACAACAATAGAAAAAAAAAAGCATGGAAGATGGAAGTCGTAGGCGGGCGCACTTAAAGTAATGAGAGTCTGATGAATTGCGCTTCTATGAATCAAAGCGGCCAGTGGCGGCTACAGGCTGCTACGAGCTGCTACGAGCTGCTACGAGCTGCTAGCGGCGGCTGGTGGCGCGGTATAAAGGCACCCTAAGGGTTCGCGTACAGGTTTTAATTCAGCTAGACGCAAGCGCTCACGCCCATTATGCACGAACGTGGGTGCCTGACCGTGCAAGAGCCTGGTTAGCAGAATCGGATAGGTCTGCAAAGCCTGGGCACCTACTCAGACAATCGCTGGGGGCAGGCGGGCACCGGAATAATGGATTGCTGATTTCTCGCACCCCGCTCGCGGATTTTTTGCAAAGCAATCAGGACTTTTCGGAAGACCGCTTGCTGAGTCAGCGGATTTTTGAGAGACCGCCTGTTGAATTTTTTTTCGCTCCTATCTTTTGCAGATATATTGCTGAATCTCTGAGAAATCGAGAATTCAGCAAGCGGTCTTCCGAAAAGTCCTGATTGCTTTGCAAAAAATCCGCGAGCGGGGTGCGAGAGATCAGCAATCTATTTTTCCGGTGCCCGCCTGCCCCCGGCGATTGTCTGAGTACACGATCTCGCTTGACTACAATTTGTTTGAAGTAGCGCTCTCTTTGATTAAGTGGCCGAAAACGTTAGTAAATCGAACAATTTGTACCGTCAACGAGTAAGATTGAAATTGTTATGTTGTAAGAGGTTTGTCTGGTTTGAGATTTGATCTGTTTTGAATATAAAACCTAAAAGAGTTTTAGAACCCGATCTCTCCAGTACGGGCTCTGAATCTCTCATAAATATTAAGATTAATATAAATCAAATCTCAATCACACAAATCTCTTGCAACACGACAAATCAAATCTTAACCGTTGATTGGTGAATGATTTTTTCGATTTACCAACCCAACTAATCAAAGAGACGCGCATTCACAGAATTTATAGTCAAGCGAGATCGGGTGGGTGTCCAGGCGTTGCAGACCTACCCGATACTGCCTGACTATGCTCTTGCACAGTCTCCCGCCCACGTTTGCGCATTATGAGCGTGGGCGCTTGCGAGCTGAATTGAAATCTGTACGGGAACCATTACTCGAACGGGAGATTGATACATACCCCCCCCCCCCCCCTCCCCGATATGCACTGGGGCAAGAGCGATGATAGCTTTTGTCGAAAGTTTCCCCTTTGTATCTTTGGTCATATATCCATGCTCAATCAGGGCGGAATATCGCATTTTCCTAACCCTAATTTCAGAAGTACAGGACGCACCATTTTTTTTCTAAATTCGACAGCCTAAACACCAAAAAATTTCGCGAGCAAAGAACGCTATACAGTACTATGTATTGCCTGAGAGTATCGTGGGGCATAAGTTTCGTTTTCCGAAACACACTGAGGCGGCTGAGCGGCTCGCTTGAGAAAACGAAAAGAGTTTTCAACTTTCTTATGCCATACAAGGTTTGTTATGGTGGCAGCTTTATTCAATCGGCCTTACATTTCAACGGGTTCGTCGTCCTCAGAGGCCTAGAAAATTCAAAGCATAATCTGCAACACCATGTCACCAAGTGTTCCATCAAAATCTTGCTAGTTTTGGCGTCCTTCCAAATGTACTTCATGAAAATGGCGACACGGAGAAGAATCTATCCTTGCACCACAGCTATATTTAGTGTCCGCCGGAAGTGCTGACGTGACAGACGACTGAGCTATACCGTTGAGTGCATGGTACATTTTATCTACAATTTGTAGTTCGCATAAGGATACGAAGGGTAAGAAGTCTGCTGCTATCGACAGGCACTCATTCTTATTGTTCATTTCTGGGTCTCTGGCAGATTTTAGAAGGCCTCAAGCGCCTTCCTAATAGAGATTTCTTTCTCGCGAGTCAGGATCGTACATCTGATTTCGAAATCGTTTCCGCCATGAACTTCGTTTCTGTGCCTACCAAGCTGTGTTACTAGACTTCGCCGTCTTTTACTCGCCATATGCTCTTTTGGTGCGAACGCTTAGGACTCGTCCAGTCTCACCATTGTAAAGAGCTCTGCAGCTGAGGCTTTTTTGAATTTCCTTTGAATTTTCCAAGCCTCTGAGGACGACGAACCCGTTGAAACGTAAGGCCGATTGAATAAAGCAGCCACCAAGCTGCAACTAACCTTGTATGGCATAAGAAAATTGAAAAGTTACAACAATGTCAAGATTTAAAGAACATGGAACATGGAAAATGTTTAGAAATGGTGAGTTTTGTATTCATGAAATTAGGGTATTTCCTACTGGAGTTTGGCTGCATTCACACGCAGTTGAAGAACAGCAACAACATGATAAAGAAGAGTTTGCCCTTATACCGTCTGCTCCGGGGATGAGCGACAGAGATGAAAAAGTATGTGAAGTAGTGAGCGGGCCAAAAAAATGTCAAAGTGGACTTCGTAAGAATTTTTCAAAATTAGATTGAATTACGGTTCAAAAACTCCCAGGTTCCAACTGCTGGCGGGTCCTCTTACGTGTTACCCGTACACGATGAGCGATAGGCTTGCAGAATCAGGAATGCTCTATGCCAAGTAAGCAGAACATATCACGGTTATCTTGCATGAAGAGCCATCAGAGCTACTTCGAGAAATAACATTTTTATAACCTTCGACTTTTCCTTTCTTAGATGGAAAACTCAACGGAACTAAATATTCAAGAATGACACTGACTTGTTGCAGAGCTTTTGGAACAAAATGAAGAAATCTCCGATTGTTACCCATTTTACACGTAAAGCTTTAGCATGCGTGTTCAGCATCACAATGGTATGAATTTGGCAAATGTGTCTGCTTAGACCCAGACATATCGAAGGTTAACATTCTTAGCGTAAAACTAGAATGAATTGGAATAGAATTACTAGCATCGTTTTAAAACTTTTCACAAGTTTTAGTCTGAGCTGGATGTCATATACAAAGGCTGGGGTGGTAAATCTTTTCAAACTTTTTTGAAGCCGCGTTTATCTCATTTGTTTGATCTTTCACGCTTGATTGATCTGGTGGCAAAATTGAGTCCCACCTGTGACAATGCTTTATTCTCTCCAGCCATTCCCTGTACCCAGTCAGGATACTTGTAAAGACAACATGAGCGAATCTTCTTTGGCGCGGTGGGAGTTTCCTCGCTGAAAATATGAGAGCGTCGACTTCGTAAAACTCAGCATTTTAGAAAAGGGCTAAATAGTTCACATATTGGTGCGCTTATGTCAACATTGTGTAATCTCTTTGACCCATCATACTAATTCGTTCTCATTTATAGGCGATGGTTCGGCAAACTCAAAAATATTGCAGCTTTGGTGTAAAAGGTTGCTTTGCTTCACTAGTAAGCAACACACCAACTTCAGACATGTAGCATGGCTCCAACGCTAAGAAGTTTACTACTAAATTGACTAGCACAAGTCAGTTCTGCTAGCCCTCGGCTGAATTCGTCATTCTCCCACCGTTGGACGCGAATGCGGCGATTTTATACATGAACGTCCTGCAACAACTCCGCTTCTCCGCATTCTTGACAGGAAATGTTCCACTCATTCAATTTTAAATGATGGGCTTAGGAAATGTTCATTTCCGCCAATTCTTAGGATTGTAGGAAAACTAGCTTTGAAGGCAGAGTCCCTACATATGTTGAACTGAAGATTTTCCGCTTAGCTGGACTAATCCGTCCCGCTGATTACAATAATGTATTGGGGAGCGCAAAAATGGAAACGAGCATTCTCCGAAAATCTAGGCCCGTATGCACGTACATCCCCGCGGGGAGGGGAGGGGATCTAAGAGGGGAAGCGTCATATTTCGCTACTCTGTATATCTTTCGTCTTCCTTCTTCATCTGTGATATGAAGGTTCTCATACCCTAATATCTGCGCATAATGGATGCCAGGTTATTGCCATAGAAGATTAGATTTTCACAACTTTGTGTGATCCCCAGGGGATCACCCAAACTGGTGAAAATCTAATCTTACATGGCAGTAACCTGGCATCTATTATGCGTAGGTATCAGGATATGTGAACCTTCATATCACAGATAAAGAAGGAAGAAGAAAAGTATACAGAGTAGCAAAATGACACTTCCCTTCTCAGATCCCTTCCCCTCCCCGCGGGGATGTACGTGCAAACGAGCCTTAGACCCGTATGCACGTACATCCCCGCTAGATGGGGAGGGGATCTGAAAGGGGATGCGTCATATCTCGCTACTCTAGGTATCTTTCTTCTTCCTTCTCTATCTTGCTCATGATAATTCTCATACCCTAATAATAATTGATGTCAGGTTACTGGCATAATTAATTAGATTTTCACTATTTTGTGTGATCCCCTAGGGATCTCCAGGGGATCCTCAGTTGATCACCTCTCAATTTCAGTGCCATTTATCTTCCTGGAAACTCAATAAAAACGCTGTAAAATTGACTATGGATAAACTACGGCACTGCTAAAGATGTCTGTAGTAGAAATAAGTGAAATCGATATCGAGATCTTCGGTAATCCCTAGCTCGCGAGCCAGGAATCATCGAAAAATTCACAATCTTCAGATTCCATTTCTACTGTCGAAAATATGCTTACCAGTGCCGTAGTATATCCTCAGTACAATTTTGCAGCGTTTTCATTATGCGCAGGTATAAGGGTATGAAAAACTTCATAAGCAAAATAGAGGAAGAAGAAGAAAGATACGTGGAGTAGCGAGATATGACGCATCCCCTCTCAGATCTCCTCCCCTCCCCAGCGGGGATGTACGTGCAAACGGGCCTTAGTTTTAAGTTTGAGCAAGTGAAGCAGAGCCCGCCAATGTTAAAGAATGAGTTGTTGTGGAAATGTTCACATAACTGTGTGCAGGATGCTCGCTCCAGCTACAATTAATCGGTAGATGGGCAGGGTAACGAAAATGGAGTCCAGGACACCTCAGCGTTCACCTCTTTCGGACAGTGACGCGGGTAGACGAATACCCCAACAACTCAGATAATCGCCGGGGGCAGGCGGCCATGGCCATTTATGGGTGGGCGGGCACCGGAAAAATAGTTCACTGATTTCTTGCGGTCCGCTTGCAGATATTTGGAGGAATTTTAGCGAAATTTTAGACGAAGAACTTGGAGAACAATCGCGGTTTCCTTATAGATTGCCTGCGGCGCAGTGGCCGCCTCGCGGACTGCAAAATTTTCGGGCGCCGCACGGTCCTTTGTGGAGGAGCCCCCAGGTACTTTCCGCTGAGAGAAAGTACCTCAAACTTGAGTAATTAAACCATCGATGACAGCTCTGCCATGTAGAATCTCATCTTTCCTCGGCGTACGTCCGAAACTGCTTAAAAACCGTCCGAGCGCCAGCTGAAAATAAAATTTGACCAGCGCTCGCTGAAAGAGATTATTTGACGAGCGCCTGCAGAAAATCCTGTGTTGCTGCCCGCGCAGAACATTAGACAGTAAAGGAAGTACCGCCCGCTGAAGGTTCCACGCCCCAAAATTCTGCTAACCGCTTGCAGAAAAGCGCGAGTTTGCGGACCGCCTGCCGCCGACGATTATCTGAGAAGTTGCCGTCTCTGCGAACTGGTCTTTCACACTGTATGCATTTAGCACGCGCGAAAGAATCGTGGTCCGCGGAATTCTCTACCCTGCACACGCCGCCACAATCAAGATTGTGGGTCCTAGCGATTCTGCATCTTAGCATTGGCATTATTTTGCTTGCCTAAATCCAAAATGAACTGTTTCGGAAAATCCTGTTTCGCCGTAGAAGCTGACTTTTGAACGCTGCTTTTATGGCTGAGAGACAGCCATAGCTATTCTCTCCCATAATAGAAACCTGAAACCAAAAATGCGACGGCTAGAATTGTTCCGCTCTTGTATGTGGCTACATGGCGTTGTTTTGAATAGACGCCAGTCGCAGAACCGCTGCTGAACGTTGGGACAAGCGGGGGTGTAATGTTGGGAAAAGAGACGCAGACATCGAAGCACGCCGACAGAGAATTGACACGCAGGGTGCTCTGTCGCCGTATGTGCTGTGTTAGCATATAAAAGTGCACTCCAACTGTGTGGAAACATTTAAGCATGTGATGATGACGAAATTTGGCTACGAAATTATACCAGTAATTAATTCGTTCATACATCTCACTAAACTACCCACTGTTTGTTCCATCACTACGTAATATATTCTGGATTCGTTGTTCACCACTTGGCCACCCCTGATCCGTGGAACACGGCAAACGAGAAGAGAGCAGAAGGAGAGATTATGATGAAATGTACAGATGTTCATTCTTACATCGCTGCCAAGTGGCATGCGTTATGGAACGCAGCCAAATTTCATAACGGGTGACCAAGCATATTTTCGTAAAAGGGTCACACGTATTTCGAAAGGCAACCATGAGTGTCGCAATGATTTTAAGACTGGGTCGCCAGTGTCCGGTGTTTTATCTGTACCTACTTTTTTTTCGAGCTTGTTATCCCAGAATGTGTCTTTCAAATATGTTGTACTCCTATTAGTCGCTTTTGAAATGATGCCAAATTGCGTGACAGCGTGATCTGAGCTAAATTCATCTATGTTCTCAACTCTTGATAAAAAAACTTTAACTAAATCTTGCTTCCGCGTGTAGAAAGAGAGTGCATGAGTAACTTGGTCTCGCTGGCTTTTGGAAGCGTTTATCTAACAACAGCCTTGCTTTTGCTTGTGTAACTGGGTCCCGCTGGTGCTTTCAACTAGGTAAGCTGCACGTAGGGCAATTTTATCGGGCAGGGAAACAGATTTCTATACGTTTGGGGCATTTCTCAGAATTGAAAGTCCAAAAGTGGCATGCACGGCGTTTCAGGATACCTGTAAATACTTGATTTCGTTGTTTTCTTTCTGTAGGAATCGTAGTTGGTTTTTCATGTACGGTCTTCAAGCGGCACATAAGGCATAAACTTTCTTTTTGAATAGTCACTATCGGTCTGTAAGCGGCACGTAGGGCAACTCGATCGGGCAGGAAAGCAGATTCTTGTACGTTTGGGGCAGTTCTCAAAATTGAAGTCCTAAAGTGGCACGTACGGCAATTTGAGAATACGCTTTCAGTTAATACTTGATTTCTTCGTTGTTTTCTTTTCGTAGGAGTCGTAGTTGGTTTTTTTTATATATTAAGTTGAACCAAAAGTTCGTTCACACCATTTTCAAAAAATCATAACTTCTTTCTATCACAACAATTTTGCGCAATTCAAATTTTATTAGAAAGCGAAAAGAATGTGGTTTCCAAAAATCCTCTGAGGACTTTCCAACATGCTCAGAGATAAAATTGAAAGAACGAGATCATCCGAAATTTGGAACTTTTGAGCAGAAATTCTAAAAATCTAGAAACTGTGCGATAAAATCCAGCACAATTGTCTTCCTAAGTTTTCTTGTATTTTATTACTAACTGAGTCAAGTTTGTGCTGATCGAGCGTTATGATTTTTTTGAAAAATGCCGAGTATCCTAAGAAATCTTAGGGAATTGATTTTTTGGCATTTTTCTCAAAAAACCATAACTTTTGAAAGAAGAGCTGGATCAGCACAAACTTAACTCAGTGAGTGACAAAATATAAGAAAACTTAAAATGATGGCTGTTCTGGATGTTATCGCACAGTTTCTAGATTTTTACAATTTTTGCTCAAAAATTCCGAATTTCGGATGATCTCGTTCTTTCATTTTTATCTCTGCAACCTGAGCATGTTAGAAAGCCCCAGAGGACTTCTGGAAACTACATGCTTTAGTTAGAAAGAAATTATGAATTTTTAAAATGGTGCGAACGAACTTTTGGTTCAACCTAATATATAAAGTTTTCAAGCGGCACATAGGGCATAAACTTTCTTTTGAATAGTTACTATCGGTCTGTAAGCGGCACATAGGGCAACTCGATCGGGCAGGGAAACGAATTTTTGTGCGTTCAGGGCAGTTGTTATAATTTCAAACGGTCTTCAAGCGGCACGTAGGGCATAAACTGTCTTTCAGATAGGTAATATTGGTTTGTAAGCGGTAGCAATTTGATCGGACAGGAAAACAAATTTTTTGTACGTTTGTGCAGTTCTTATAATTGACGATCTTTAGGTGGCTCAGTAGTCGTGCTTTTCGAGGAGGGATCTCCTTTTGTAGTAAAGCTTGATATTCCTTTGGCGAAAAAATTGAAGGACTCTCTGACAAAGTTCTTAGACGATTGATTTCGTTGCTGTCGGGATTGATTCTGAGAGAAAAGTGTTTTTGTAGTACACATAATTGTCATGGGTGTGTTTCTACTTCCAAAACAATAGGAGTTCTGCTACTTACTTGACAATCTTTTATGGAACTTGTTGAGAAGAATTGGAAGAGATTCTCTTTGAGAGCGTAGAAAAGTGGGAAGGGGGAGGTCATCTGAATGTCTTTGTGAGAAGGGGAAGAAATTTGCAGAAAGAGCGTGGTGAACGAGAGAAAAATAATATTCTCCATGCATGCTTGTAGCAGGAATTTCGAGAAATGCTGAATGATTTGTGGAGATTATTGCTTCTTCGAGCATTTCTCCTTTTGTAGAGCTCTTCGCAAAAATGTTTACAGGAAAGGAATAGGAAACTTATTTAGAAACATTTATAGTCACAACTAAGCCCTTATAATGTATCTGCCCCGACTCACTTGCTAGCGACCCGTAGGGTCGCTAGTGTGTAATCAATTTTGCCACGGGGAAGTGAGCCTGCTGAGTACGAATGTAACAACCGGTTGTAAAAAACCATAAACCTCTCTCTTATGGCTTTTTGCAAACTTTTAGCTATGAGACTGGGAGCTGGGACTGGGGTGTAAGTGAGCATGCCGAATTACGAATAAGATAACAGTTTGTATTAGGTTGTCCGGAAATTAATGCAGGTTTTGCACATTCTTACTTCAAAGCGTCATAACTCCTCCGAAATTGCATATTTTGAAATGAGGTAAAAACTACTACGATTAGCAAGTTTTTTTCTATTTGCGCCATTTCCTTTGGTAACTGTAGCTCCAACAAGCAAATTACTGAAAGCCAGAAAGTACAAAGAATTTTTCTTGACAAGGTCATATTTGGCAAGTTGTAAACTCCTACCGAATATGAGTGTTCAGCCAGAAACTTCTGTCTTATAGCCACGGACTAGTACTACATATATAGCTATGCAGAAGATTTTCTAGAAAATTTCTGCGAAAGAAAAATTTGCGGAATCAAAATTTTCCATTTCTTCGATATTTCCTCCACTGCTGCGATCTCCGACAATTTTGATTTTTTTGTTAACTCATCAAAAATAAAGCCTGGGAGGTACCAGTTGAGATAATATCTGAAGGTACTAGCCTCACTCTTCAAGCACGAGGAGAGACTTTCACGGTTGCTTTCTTCAGAAAAGTTTTCTACGCCATGGAGTGGCCGCGACAATTATTCATGTTAAAGCCTCAATTTCTCTACTCTCACAATCGTTCAAAAGAAGCGCTACTATCTATTTTGTAGGTTCACTCCATATCTTGCTTCAGCTATATTATCATGGGGATACCCCTCTTGCCGAATGAGTTCAAGCCAAAATAGTGCAAAGGGTATATTTAGTAATTTAAAGCTTCATCTTCGGATGGTTGTAGATTTTGAACAAACGAAGTTGGTCGTAGAAGTAGTACATATAAGAGAGAGCAGAAAGAGCGGCTCCTTTTAATATGCGAAATTGGTCGAAAGATGCACATACACAGATGAACGATCCTTTTGAAATTGCATTTGCAGAAACCTGCATTAATTTCCGGACAACCTAATAGAAATAGCCATTGGTTTCATCAATTTTATCGAATACTAGCTGGCATACCCGGCTCCGCCGTATGTTCCGAATAGAAAATTCCATTTCTTAACCGATCCGAACCAAACTTGGCACACATACACTTCGGGCCCCGGCGGGTGTCACAGGCTACTTTTCGTTATCGATCGATATCGATTTTATCGATTTTTTTCCAAAATTTGAGCTACGGGGCTGGGATTTGGCACAGGGGGGTAATCGAGCATGCTGATCACCCCCACGGGGGTGATCAGCCGATTTTAAAAACTAATATTGTATTCGGAATCCCCATGCTCACTTACCCCCCCTGTGCCAACTCCCAGCCCCGTAGCTCAAATTTTGCAAAAAATCGATAAAATCGATATCGATCGATAACGAAAAGTAGCCTATGACACCCGCCGGGGCCCGAAGTGTATGTGTGCCAAGTTTGGTCCCGATCGGTTCAGAAATGGAATTTTCTATTCGGAACATACGTACAGACATACATACATACATACAGACAGACAAACAGACTTTCGGCTTTATATATAAGACTAGCGACCCTACGGATCGCTAGCAAGTGGGTCGGGGCAGATACAATATAAGGGTAGTTGTGACTATAAATATTTTTGAATAAGTTTCCTATTCCTTTTCTGAGAACTTTTTTGCGAAAAGCATTCTGCAAAAGGGGAACTGCTAAAAGAAGTTATGATCTCCATAAATCATTCAGCATTTCTCGATCCTGCTACAACCGTGCATGGAGAATATTACCTATTTTTTCTCGTTTACCACGCTCTTTCTGCAAATTTCCTTCCTCACAGAGATATATTCATATAAAAAAGAGAACCCCACTTTTCTACCCTCTCAAAGAGAATTTGCTCTTCCAGTTCTTCTCAACAAGTTCCATAAAAGATCATTAACTAAGTAGCAGAACACCTATCGGTTCAAAGTAGAGATACACCCATAACAATTATGTGTACTACAAAAAACACTTTTTTCTCAGAATCAATTCCAACAGCAAAGATCAATCGTCTAAGAACTCTGTCAGAGAATCCTTCAACTTTTTCGCCGGAGTATATAGCTTTACTACAAAAGCAAATCCCTCCCCGAAAAGCACGACTACTGAGCCACCTAAAGACCGTCAATCATAATAACTGCACAAACGTAAAATAATTTGTTACCCTGTCCGATCAAATTGCCCTACGTGCCGCTTACAAACCAGTATTATTTTTAGCGAGAAATTTTTTCACAAACAAGGCTTCCTCAGCAAAGTGATCAAAATCCAAGTGCGCTCCCCTGAAGTTTAAGCAAGGGTACGATTGATACGGTACGGTTGAAAGTTCTAACAAAAGATTCAAGTTTCTTACAACTCTTTCTGTCAAAAAACGAAGCCTCTTAAGCATCCTTCAGTTTTCTTATTAAACAAACAGAGTCTATAATACTACAAAATCCATCCATGCATACAAATTTCTTTGATGCTCCGAGGCCTCCTTGCGAAAAGTGACAAGGCCTGCCCCCACTTGAAATCAAACAGTGCAAGCATTTCGTTCTAAGTTTCAGGAAATCCGGCCAGAAGTGAGGCGGAAAAGTTTTTCTTGTTGATAGTCCAAATTGAAATTGTAAGAAATTTCCTCACTTTCAGACACCATTTCAAAGTGACCTTCCAGATTTCGCGGGACCCTTTAGGTACCCTTTCATTCCTTTCGTGAGAAGTACCAATATTTTCTTGACAACTTCTTTTTATAAAAAATACAAGATTCGTTTTCCAAATCCGTAAGAGACCATGCAAAAAAGCATCAAAAGCATCTTCAGCATCTTCATCAAAAGCAAAATGAAAAGGTCTTTGTAATAGTGTCTTGTCTCATAAAACATTAAATAGTGCCTTCCATCAAAACCAAAGTTTACACAGCAGTCCTGAGAGCAAAGTGAAATTTTTTCACAGTATTTGACGATTTCCAAAAAATCAAGCTTGAAAAATTTCTTTCGTAAAAGCATTCTACAGCAGAATTGTAATCGTAAAAGCATTCTACAGTCGGATTGTCAAGCTGCCAGCGAGACCGGAATTGCACTTCTCATTGCTAAGGACAAAAGCAGATCTTTCAGAGTAGTCAAAAAATTGCAAAAACTATATGCGAAAGATATTTCGTGGTCTGCTACAATCATTATCAAGTCGTTTTTTCCAGCGAAAATGAGCTTTCCACATTGCCAAAGTGGAATCTTCCAGAGCATTAGTAAGTTATATCGAGTGCAAGAATTTCCTGCAAAACAATTTTGCAGTAAAAACCTTTGGGTTATCTTCAAGTACACCAATCCACTGAGAGCAGTTCCACCAAACTTTACAAAAATATTTATTTATTTATTTATTTCACATTTTTTTACTCTTTGACTGACTTGTATGATCCAGATCCAGGTATATCGTGCCCTCCACAAATGCTGCTAGCCCCTTGGTGTGCTCTCATACCAGCCACGTGTGGTAACATGTTGGCAACGCGGCAAAAACATGTTTGCAACATGCCACAACATGTTGACAGAAATCTTAGCCACGCCAACATGTTGTGACATGTTCCACCGTTTTCAGACTTCCTATGGTTGGTTTTCTCTTTTTTCTTTTCAGAGAATTCCATGCTTCACTCGTTTGCTCACATTGGTTATGGTTTGTGACACCACTGAACATTAGTCGCATGGGATTTGCAGTAATCATGATTGCTGTACTTTGGCAAAGTCTATACGAATACAGTACGAGTTTCTTACGTTCTGGTATACCAGGCTATTTTCTGTGATTTCTTTGTTTAGCTATAATGCGTGATGCTGTGCCTATGGGTGGTTTAGTGCGATATGAGAATAGCATGGATTCAACGCAAGTGATGGACTCACAACTTGCACAGTTCGAGAAGCAGCAGGCGATGTGGCAGGTTCGTTTCAATTTGTATGTTCTAGCTAACGGAGGTTCAATCACATTCCATATGTGTATACAAATATTCTGTTCAGTAAAGCAGTCCAGTGAACCATTTGTTTGATTCCATCATTTCTTTAGGTTGCTCTCCTTGCCATGCGGAGAAGAAATGGGCTGACAGTGCTGCAGCAAAAGGAGACGAGGAGAAAAAGGAAGTGAGTGAATTACGATGGATTATTATGGATTAGTGATTGGATCCAGATTTCGTTCTCGATGCTGTTGGCCTCTACGCGGAAGAACTTCAACTGAGTGCTACTGAATGCGCGCGGAAAAGAAATATGTATAGATAAAAGTGTTTCTACCCCTTGATATCTCATTGATTTAGATTTTGGCTGGGCCTAGGGAACGACGACGAGACTAGGACGAAGGTGTTTGACAAGTTGTCCGAGGCGAGGATGAAGTTAAATGATTAGCGCGCGTGGTTATAGGAAGAGCTTTGTGGGTTTCTTTCAAAGATAGTTTTCATGAATCTATTAAATTTGAAATTCAGAGGAGATGTACGAGCATACCAATTTGATGCTGATAAGGAGATGCTGTCGCCACCCTCGGTAATATTCATATATGATTTCTCAAATCAGTGTTAGATTGTTACTCTTTTCCAGGAAAAACGTTTTTGCCCCACTACAACGCAAGATTCTTTGGCGCACGAGCACGCGAATGAGCCGGAGCATGAGCAAGACGAAGACATCGAAAGTGTGAAGTCGATTTGAATTTTGGATTCAATATCAAATCTTGATCTCGACATTCCTGTTTTTTTCTGTTAACTTAGCAGGGAACGATACTTGATGACCCCGGCCATTCATAATAATTTGTATATTAATAAATGCGCCTTTCAATGCTGGTTCGAATACTGTTTTCCATATCTGCGAAACGAGAATTTGGATGGAGTTACAGTTATTTTTTCAAGAATGATTTGTCCTACTGCGGAGGGTGAAAATCATTGATGAAAATTTTTCTATCCTCTTCAAATGCTGAATGTGATTTAGATAGGATACATCGTATACCTTTCAAAATTCTTAATAGCTTCAAACGGTAAAATAAACCAAATTGAGTACTTTTAATTACCTAAAAGTACGCAAATGTTTTACGAAAAAAGTTCATAACTGCCTTCACATGATCGTCTCACAGAATTCGAGCACAGATTTGGAATCAGCGTTTTGAGGTGCACCTTATGGTATACATCGCATACCAAATGGCCGGGGTCACCAAGTATCCTTTCCTTGTTAGTTATAGTGATATCAATGTTCTTTTTCGGTCACGAATGCTAATGAAGAGTGTTTCTGAACTCTGCATCGAGCACAACACCTTTGTAAGATGTGTGTAGTACAAATTTTTGAAGGAGAACCAGTCTGAGAAAAAGCCCAGCCGGAAGCTGATCGAATCGCTGCTATATCGCGTCTCCCGCAGGAGACTGCAGCCTAGAGCGGGAGCCGGTGACTGGATCGCGACATTATCGGGACTCCCGCAGGAGCTACCGGTTTTCTCAGTAGAAAACATGTCGGGACAAAAGCGCGTGTCGCACAGCATTAGCCCGAACGAAAACCGGGAGTCCCGGTTTTTTCGCGAACCATTTTACTTGTGTCCCGCAGTCTCCGGCGGGACACAACTTTTTCACCAGCGGGACTTAACTGCGAATGTCTGAGAACAAGCGCAGGCGAGATAAAGCATGCAAGTGGGTGGGGCGACCATGGTCGCCCCGCCCACTTTGCTACTTCCGGAGCGAATTTCTCGCTCCAGAAGCAGTTTTTTGCGGTGAAGCTTGGGGGCTTGCCTAGTGTGGGGGCCCACACTAGTATGCCATCATAATCTCGACGACCTCCATTTTGGGTGGACGGTGCCTCCAATGTTGGGCCAAAACATGCAGCTAGGTTACTGCATATTCTTAAAGCCTGAAAATGAGCTGAAAGTGCAACAATGCGCTCAATTTCAAAATTTTTATGTGCGATTTTTTCGCAATAAAACTGCTCATAAGTTCTTCTCCAATTTGCTAAGCGATATGGAAACTGATTCGAAATCAGCGTTGAATGGAAGGGGGGGGGGGAGGGTAAGTGAACACGGTGATTACAAAACAACCGTTTGTTAGAATACTTGTTACCTTTATCCACTTTATCAATTTTTCGTGGAAGCTCAGCGTTGCACATAATGGGCAAAAAATCGAAACAGTTGTCTATCGCTTTTTGGGCAGAGAATGAGAAAATCTCTGAAAAACCCGGAAGAGCAACTGCTCTGCAGAAACTTCATTTTTCTCTTGAGGGAATGAGCAAGCATGGTCATGTTGGAGGAAGATGCACAGCGCTCCACAGAGCAGGACACTATTTTTAGAAGAGTAAAGATGTTTTCCCAGCAAATTTTTAGAAAGTCTTCAAATGTCAATCTAAAGAGCAGTTGCTCATAGCGGGGAAGTATGCAGTGTTGCGCAGAGCAGAACACTATCCTATGAGATATCATCCAATTTCGGGCCAAGCTTGAGGAAAATCTTCGAAAGTGACAAATTTTTAAGGCAACTGTGCAAATAATCCATTTTTTTCTGGGGAAGGTAAGCAATGAGCAGAATTATCACAACGAGTAGAAATTATACAGCATTGCGCAGAGAAAAGCATTATCTTTACAAAAACATCACCTTTTTTTTGCAAAATTTGGAAAATTTCCCAGAATCTCGCTTTCAAAAGCAACTGTTCTCCAATAAACCGTTTTTTTCTTAAAAGCGTAAGAGTTTATTTTAAAATGACGAGTATTATGGAACAAACTCATTCCAGGAGTTATCTTTTGCTCTGAATCTAGAAATGATCTCTATCTTCTTTGTCAGGCTTTCACAGCTATGTAGGTATACTGTAGATGGCAGTATGCGTGACTTTATTTGGAAAATGCTGAATGGTTCGACAAAGCTCTTGGTCCCAAGAGGCAGACAATCAAAAATCTACGTGGTCGTCAATGTGTTAAACAGAAATGATGTTGTGGGAGGGAATCGTGTAGCACTCAGCAGAGCAGAACACTATCTTATCTTCCATTTTCTGACCAAATTTGGAGAAAATTTGTCTCGAAATTTCAAAACAACTGCTCTGCAAATATCATTTTTAGAAAGGTGAGCGTGAAGTAAGAGTGATATGTGGGAGGAGTTTGTATAGTGTTTCGCAGAAAGAACACTATTTTAAAAAAGTAACAAGCGATCGGGCAATCCTGAGGAAATGTGTGAAAAGTTTGATCCAGAGAGAGCAAGCTTTGCAAATGTCATTTCCATTCAAAAAGTGAGCGTATGAGCAAGAACAGTGTTGTGAAAGGGAACTATACAGCATTGCGCAGGGCCAAATCCTGAATTTTGAAAGCAATTGCTCTGCAAAAATTCGTTTTTTTTTCTTTTTTGAAAAGGGTCTTCTTGTGAGCAAGAATGATACTGTGGGAGGAATATGTACAGCGCGTTCCGCGAGAAGAGAACATTATTTTGAAAAGCTATCATCATCCCGGCCAAGGTTTCACAAAAATTCCGATTAACTCGGTTTTGAAGGGAACTGCGGCAACACCGAGTGTCGCTAGCAAACGGGTTGGGGCAAATCCATAATGCTGTTGTGAAACTATAAAAAATTTCGAATGAATTTCCAACTCATCAGTCTCTCTGTATATATGTATACATGTCTGTCTGTCTGTAATGTTCTAAATAGAGAATTCCATTTTTGAACCCATCTGGACCAACTTGGCACACATGCACTTTAGGAAGGGGTGGGGATTGTAGGCTACTTTTCGCTATCGGTCAATAGATTTTATCGATTGTATCGATTTTTTGCAAAGTTTGGGCTAGTTGCTGAGAGTCGGCACAGGGAAGTAAGTGAGCATGCTCGTTACGAAAACAGCAGGTTTCTGGCATATCGAGGTGGAACAGGGAAATGATGTATGTACAGTGCTGGCCATAATTATAAAGACACTCTAAAAACTGTTGTTGATGAAACTGTCCACTTCGCTGTATAGTGCGCATGTTAGAATACCATGATCCCTGAAAACGGTTTTCAATTTTGTTGAGTTCAAAGGGAGAAAAATGGAAAAATCCGAAAAACCCTCTATCCAAAGCTGGACAAAATTATAAAGACACCTGTTTTTTTTTTGAACCCATCGCATCCTCTAACTCTATAATTTTCTTATACAGTCACATACTAAAATCTGAAACATTTGCAACATTCGCGACCTGTCATCCTTTTTAAAGAGAAATGTTCACCGCATTTTTTGCTTTCAGAAGCACCAGAACTCAATCTGCTTCAACAAACAGCTGGTTTGAGGAGTTTTCGAGCTCGTTTTCATCTCAGATGATAGTCATGGAAGCCACTAAGCCGCTTCGATGAATGAGTCCAAACTTAACATAGGTTTGTCACGCTTTCAAACCACAAAAAATTTTCAAGCAACAGAAAATACCGCAATGTAGCCATTACGTCGACTGTACAACAGTAAACTTGTGTGCATAGCTGGAAAAAAATTTTGAGGTTGGTTTAGTGGTTTAGTCGTAGTTGTCATCCACTGAATGTTGAGTGGAGTACCCTGCATATTATAGCTAACTCAGATCACGAGATATTAGGTTGTCCGGAAATTAATGTCCGTTTTGAAATTCAACTGCAATAAATCATACACTTTTCACTCTTAAATAGGCTTCAAAGTACCGTTTGATAGAGCAAAGCAAGCTCTACAAGATGGCGATCTCGCTTTAGCAACAGCTCTGATCCACCTCGAGTTTCGAGTCAAAAGCTAAAATGATTCAACTACCCGAAAAATTGAGAAAAATCATAACTCAATTCATAAGAGACCTAGAAAAATTCTAACTTGCTCACGTAAACACTTTTCACATAAGACATCTATGTACGCCGTTGCCGTATTTTATCCTTCGTTAGAAATCAAGAAAGCAGAAATTTTCATGCTTTTGCCAAAGTGATGCTGTGCCGTTCCCACATAAGTAGATGTATGCTACAAATCTGTAGAAGTACAAACGTGGACTTTCAGCTCTTTACAAGCTTTAGTTCTCGAGAAATTTGAGTTTTAGCTTGGACCACCTGACTAATGAAAGCTATAATCGATATATAAAGCTGAATGTCTGTTTGTCTGTATGTCTGTCTGTATGTCTGTACGTATGTTCCGAATAGAAAATTCCATTTCTGAACCGATCCGGACCAAACTTGGCACACATACGCTACGGGCCCCGGCGGGTGTCATAGGCTACTTTTCGTCATCGATCGATATCGATTTTATCGATTTTTATCGATTTTTTTGCTGAGTTTACCTACGGGGCTGGGAGTTGGCACAGGGGGGTAATCGAGCATGGGGATTCCGAATACAATATTGGTTTTCAGGATTATCGATTGCTTTTATCGATTTTATCGATTTTTTTGCAAAGTTTGAGCTACGGGGCTGGGAGTTGGCACAGGGGGGTAATCGAGCATGGGGATTCCGAATGCAATATTGGTTTTCAGGATTATCGATTGCTTTTATCGATTTTATCGATTTTTTTTGCAAAGTTTGAGCTACGGGGCTGGGAGTTCGCACAGGGGGGTAATCGAGCATGGGGATTCCGAATACCATATTGGTTTTCAGGATTATCGATTGCTTTTATCGATTTTATCGATTTTTTTTGCAAAGTTTGAGCTAGGGGGCTGGGAGTTGGCACAGAGGGGTAATCGAGCATGCTGATCATCCCCAAGGGGGGTGATCAGCATGCTCGATTACACCCCTGTGCCAAATTCCAGCCCCCTAGCTCAAATTTTCAAAAAATCGATAAAATCGATAAAAGTAATGGACGATCTTGAAAACTAATATTGTATTCGTAATATGCATGCTCGATTACCCCCTGTGCAAACTCCCAGCCCCGCAGGTCAAACTTTACAAAAAAATCGATAAAATCAATAAAAGTAATCGATAATTCCGAAAACTAATATTGTGTTCGTAATCAGCATGCCCGATTACCCCCTGTGCAAAATCCCAGCCTCGCATGTCAAAATTTACAAAAAATCGATAAAATCAATAAAAGTAATCGATAATTCTGAAAACTAATATTGTATTCGGAATCCCCATGCTCACTTCCCCCCCTGTGCCAACTCCTAGCCCTGTAGGTGAACTCTGCAAAAAAATCGATAAAAATCGGTAAAATCGACATCGATCGATAACGAAAAGTGGACTGTGACACCCGCCGGGGCCCGAAGTGTATGTGTGCCAAGTTTGTTCCGGATACGGCGGAGCCGGGTAAGCCAGCTAGTAATCGATATTTCTCGAGAATTAATGCTTATAAAGAGCTGAAAGTCGACGTTTGTACTTCTACAGATTTGTAGCATACATCTACTTATGTGGGAAGGGCACGGCATCACTTTGGCAAAAGCATGAAAATTTCCGTTTTCTTGATTTCTAACAAAGGAAAAAATACGGCAACGGCGTACATAGATGTCTTATGTGGACAGTGTTTACGTGAGCAAGTTAGAATTTTTCTAGGTCTCTTATGAATTGAGTTATGATTTTTCTCAATTTTTCGGGCAGTTGAATCATATTAGCTTTTGGCTCGAAACTCGAGGTGGATCAGAACTGTTGCTAAAGCGAGATCGCCATCTTGTAGAGCTTGCTTTGCTCTATCAAACGGTACTTTGAAGCCTATTTAAGAGTGAAAAGTGTATGATTTATTGCAGTTGAATTTCAAAACGGACATTAATTTCCGGACAACCTAATAGAACAAGAGACCGCTCAGAACTTCAAAATCTTAACTAATCTCAATCTTTGTGTAGAAATTGACATGAAACAAAGAGGAAAATAGGGAGATTTACGATTATCTCAAATCCACTGCTCGCAGAGAATTTTCGTGGAAAGTATTTTAAGTCTTGATTGGACCGCATCATTAGGGAAAATCTATGCGGGCAATGTAATAAATCAAGTTCAGCACTTTATGGACTTTGCAAACTGAGTTTTGTGGTTTTAAAGCGTGTCAAACCTAGTTGAGGTTGGAGTCTGTCCGTGTATATCAGCGATTACGCAGAGTTTACGAAAGCGCTCTTCAATTCACTTATTGAAAAGACTCAGTGGATTCCATGACTATCATCTGAGATGAAAAAGAGCTCGAAAACTCCTCAAACCAGCTGTTTGTTGAAGCAGATTGACTTTTGGTGCTTCTGAAAGCAAAAAATGCGGTGAACACTTCTCTTCGAAAAGGATGACAGGCTGCATATGTTGGAAATGTTTCATAATTCAGTATGTAACTGTACAAAAAAATTTTAGAGTAAGGGGATGCGATGGTGTTCAAAAAAGCCACGTGTCTTTATAATTTTGTCCAACTTTTGGTAGGGAAAGGTGGGGGGAGGTTTCGAGTTTTTCTGTTTTTCTCCGCTCGAATTCAACAATATTTAAAAGACGTTCTGAGGGGTATGGTAGGCTAACATGTGCACTATACAGCAAAGTTTCGGACAGTTTCATCAACAAGAACGTAAATTACGACAGTTTCTAGAGTGTCTTCATAATTATGGTCAGCACTGTATAAGGCGTGGTGAGTTCTATTATAGTGGATGATAGGGCCAAGCGAAGCCGCCTATGTCAGCTATCTGGGACATAAACGATCCAAGATAGCTGCTATGAGTGAAGTTGAGCAAGAATACTCCCACAAAAGCGCAAAAACCCTGCAGTGCACATTAGCCCTTAGAGGCAGTGGATCGGCAAAATCCAACAACTCGGGATTTTAACGCGGTAGGTTCCTTATCGCCCAACTATGAAAACAGCGCGATCCCGATTGCAAAGCATGCTTCCCTGCCGAGAAAATCGCTCTCGAACTTACACGCGGGCCAATCTTACACGCATCTGGACGAGTTGGCATTTCCTTCTCACCATTGGAGGCTGCCCGCCGCAACGCTATAACCGTTGGGTCCTGCCACGATTTAGCGTCATCGGCCTTGCTCCACTCGTCCAATATCAAAGGGAAGGGCATTAAAAAACGCTCATTTTCGCCGTTTTCAAGCCCGATGACGCTCAATCGTTGCGGGACCCAATAGTTATAGCATTGCGGCGGGCAGCCTCCAACGGTGAAAGGGGAATTGCCAACTCGTCCGAAAGCGTGTAAGAGTGGCTTGCGCGTGTAAGTTTAAGAGCAATTTTCTCGGAAGGGAAGGCATGCTATGCGACCGGGATTGCAATGTTTTCATACTTGGCCGACAAGCAATCTAATACGTTAAAATCCTTAGCTGTTTAGTTTTGCTGATCCACTGCCTTTGAAGTTAAAGCTCTATCTACGTCGATTAACCAACAGATTTGAACACAACTGACACTTGTGTTCAAACTCAAGCACAAACTGCAAATACGGCTATATGTGAGGAGAGATCACCTATAGAACCTGGAACACAGCCAAACACAATTTGAGTTGTGATTTACCATGAACCACTCTGTCCAACGTCTGCCCCTGTCGCTGTCCTACTTCTATAAGAGCTCATCGTCCCCAATGTGTTCTCAAGAGCTCACTTATTTCGCTATACCAGTTCCCTGCACCCCAGTGTGAAGTTTCTAAGAAAGTCTATAAGTTTGAAAATGCAGTGATTTTCCCAAATACATGGTCTTTTATAAAAGTGCTCACTTACTGCCCTGAGCCAAATTTCAACCAGTGTCAAGCGTGAGTGGTACGCCACACCTGGGGGAAGCGGGGTTGTAATGGAGGTCAGAGAGGGAAGGGGGTCGTACTAGACGTGATACTGATGTTTGGGATAACATAATATGTATTAACAAAACCACATAAGTCCACTATGCAAAATAGAAGCACAATGAGGTATCGATCTATCATCGTATACGTCCAGAGGGCATGAACAAGAAGCCCTCAAGCACAAGTGTCATGTTCGTGACTAGCATGTCAAATTACCTTTGTGGACCAAGTTTTCGCGAATTCTGAGGTATCCAGGTATTGGGCCACAAAAATGAAAGGTCATTTTCGAACACATCAACTTTGTGAAGGTGAGTTGATATCTCTCGTTACATTCAACACAAAGCACTACTTCAAAGGGAATATTCACCTCAAATATCCATCAAAGTGTGGAATTAGGAGCCAGCCAAAATCTAGTTCGTCTCGTTTTTTTCCATGGTTCTGTTTTCAGCAACCATTACTCAGCCACAGAAAAAAATGAGCTCAATTCACTGATGTGAAATGTAAGAAATGTGAGTTACCGAACATTTTCTGTCACCTAACCTCGCAATATACAGGGCTTACCTACTGCATATCGGAAGCGCCAGCATTTCCGCTCCCGCGCGGCCGCTTCGCCTGGACTCTGCACCTCTTTCGCGAACATGCTCTCTGGCACTTTCCCAATTTGAGCGTGGGAAAGGTAGAACCTCAATCGTTGGATATGAATAGAAAGCATGTTCGCGGAAGAGTGCAAAGTCCCTCGCGGGAGTAGAGATGCTGGTGCACTCGACACTTTAATTGATAAACCCTGTACGTAGTGGCGTAGACTCAGCACATTTACCGTAACCCCATAATTGCTCTGAACATAGGGTTGGAACAATTTTATCTTCTTCTAGAAGAAACGGTTTGGGGAGAAGCTTCCACTGTGAAGAGAAGAAGGTCTAGCATTAGGAACCATAGGTGCAATAAGGTGAGATGACTCCTCCAGGGCGAAGGGTGTTTCACTTGATCGAGAAATTGTAAAATGTCGACCGAGGGGGGGGGGGGAGAGGAGGGGAGTGGTGGCGTTCTCTCGTCATTCTCCCTAATCATCGTTTTATCATTTTTATTTCTCTAAAATCATTTGCTGTTTTTTTTTGTGAAGATTGAAGTAGAATTGGAAAACTTCTGTCTGTTTTCGAAAATACCATAAAGTAGAAGATGTGTATGCAAGAACATCTGTTTCGGGAAAGAGGTAGACAATTTTTAATTATTCATAAAGTTTTGGAAGAAAAAAGTTATAAATATTGCGAATGAACAGCAACGTCAGCAAGGAAATTGTTTTCAGAACCACCTTTTCCTCCGCTTCCAGGAATTGTATAGTTTGTCTGGAAGTTTGTCTGGAGTCATTTAAAAAAGTGCCTGGCGAAGCTGGAATAGTGATTTCCAAATATTTACGAACTTTCAGATAAAAAGAATCCATAACTTCTGCAGATGAAGATCTTTTACGCCGAGATGGATAACATCGGAACCGTCTTGTCTTCCGCTTTCCGAGGATTTATAGTTTGCCTGGAGTCTTCAAAAAGTGCCTGGTGAAGAAGAGTGTGGGTAGTGATTTCTGGATATTTACGAGTTCCAAGGATAAAAAATTCCCAACTTCTGTGGACGAACAATTTTTACAAGGAGATAGTCACCATTGGAACCGTCTCGCCCTCCGCTTTCAGAAAATATATAGCATGTCTGACAAGGGAAGTTTACTTATTCGAAATGGCGATTCGGAAGGAGATCTATACCGGTGGATAGAGCTCAGAAGGCTGATCTCAGATTTACCTTCTATATCTGCGATGCGTTGTTCTGAAAAATGTTATGAGTTTTTCTAAAGCCAAATTTTCGTGCATTTTGAGTCGCAAAATCATGGTGATCGCTACAGAAAAGTGTGCAAGCTTAAGCAAACCACAAAAAGCATTTTAGGTCTATTTCGAGTTCATCCAAACGTTTTCGAGTTTCCGACTCGAAGACGTTCGGATGAAGTCGAATTAGACCTACAATGCTTACTAGGTGGTTTGCTTAAGCTTGCACACTTTTCTTTAGCGATTATCATGATTTTGCGACTAAAAATGCACGAAAATTTGGCTTTAGAAAAGCTCATAACTTTTTTCAGAACAACGCATCGCAGATATAGAAGGTATATCTGAGATCAGCTTTTTAAGCTTTTTCCACTGGTGTAGATCTCCTTCCGAATCGCCACTTCGACTAAGTGAACTTTCCTTGTGAGGTCCGTTCAAAAAAATGCCTCGGTGAAGGTGTGCCCAGTGATTTTTGGAAATTTTCGAGTTTTTAACATAAAAAAACCCATAACTTTTGTCGATGAACATCTTGTAAGCGGATCGATACAGGAGCTTGAAGAGGCGACCGTGAGATGGAAGACACGGTTAACGGTATACAATACCGCTCACAGAATGTGCAAAATTTCCGTTAATGTCGCAAAATTCCCGGAATTTCGCGAACCTTCGCGGAATTCTCGGAATTCTGCGACATTTACGGAAATATTGCACATTCTGTGGGCGGTATTGTACGCCTGCGATTCAACGTAGCAAAGACCGAGTACCTGGAATGCGGAGAGCAAACCGATGCCACAATTAGCATCGATAGGCAGCCACTGAAGAAGGTCACGATATCCAAATACCTGGGCTCCCGAGTGACATCGGATTGCGACACGATCACTAATGCTCGTGCTAGGACGAACGCGGCGTGGCTAGAGTGGCGGCAAGTAACAGGAGTACTCTGCGACCGGCGAATTCCGATGTATCTCAAGTCGCAAGTGTATCGGACTGTGGTAAAACCAGTCTCCCTGTACGGAGCCGAATGTTGGCCAGCAACTAGGAAACACGAGCAGATCCTGAGCATGAGTACTCTGCGTTGATACCACTGCTT
>CATQJL010000326.1:15368732-15513183 GCA_958299035.1 Cylicocyclus nassatus | reverse complement strand
AAGCAGTGGTAAAGCAGTGGTATCAACGCAGAGTACTGATAGAGCTCAGAAGGCTGATCTCAGATTTACCTTCTATATCTGCGATGCGTTGTTCTGAAAAATGTTATGAGTTTTTCTAAAGCCAAATTTTCGTGCATTTTGAGTCGCAAAATCATGGTGATCGCTACAGAAAAGTGTGCAAGCTTAAGCAAACCACAAAAAGCATTTTAGGTCTATTTCGAGTTCATCCAAACGTTTTCGAGTTTCCGACTCGAAGACGTTCGGATGAAGTCGAATTAGACCTACAATGCTTACTAGGTGGTTTGCTTAAGCTTGCACACTTTTCTTTAGCGATTATCATGATTTTGCGACTAAAAATGCACGAAAATTTGGCTTTAGAAAAGCTCATAACTTTTTTCAGAACAACGCATCGCAGATATAGAAGGTATATCTGAGATCAGCTTTTTAAGCTTTTTCCACTGGTGTAGATCTCCTTCCGAATCGCCACTTCAAGCAGTGGTATCAACGCAGAGTACTGCACGCAGAAAATTTTGAAAAAATTGGAAATGGAATTTCAAGGACATGCTGTATACCGAAAGATTCGCCTTGACGAGCTGAATACAATGCTGTTTTTGGATTTTGAATATACTCATTCGGAACGAAGTTATGGCCCTGCGTAATTTGCGTGATTTACATGAATTTCGCGAAATTTCGGGAATGTCGCGAAATTCCGGGAATGTCGCAAAATTCCCGGAATTTCGCGAACCTTCGCGGAATTCTCGGAATTCTGCGACATTTACGGAAATATTGCACATTCTGTGGGCGGTATTGTACGCCTGCGATTCAACGTAGCAAAGACCGAGTACCTGGAATGCGGAGAGCAAACCGATGCCACAATTAGCATCGATAGGCAGCCACTGAAGAAGGTCACGATATCCAAATACCTGGGCTCCCGAGTGACATCGGATTGCGACACGATCACTAATGCTCGTGCTAGGACGAACGCGGCGTGGCTAGAGTGGCGGCAAGTAACAGGAGTACTCTGCGACCGGCGAATTCCGATGTATCTCAAGTCGCAAGTGTATCGGACTGTGGTAAAACCAGTCTCCCTGTACGGAGCCGAATGTTGGCCAGCAACTAGGAAACACGAGCAGATCCTGAGCATGATGGAGACGCGAATGATAAGATGGATACTCGGCCTAACGAGAAGAAACTGCGTCACGAACGATGATGTACGACACGTTTTCGGAGTTGCACCTATCGCGGATAAGATTCGAGGTGCCAGATTACGATGGTTTGGTCACGTTTTACGAAGTGAAGATAATACAGTAGCAAAAACAGCACTTCGTCTAGATCCACAGGGGAAGAGACCACGTGGCCGGCCGAAGCAAAAATTGTTGGACGCCATTCGAAACGACCTACACATTGCAAAGCTCAAACTACAAAAAGCAGCTGATCAAGTCAAATGGAAGCAAAAATGCACCACCGCCGACCTTGACCCCGCGAAACAATGGCGAAGATAAAGAAGAACAAGAAGAAGAAGAGGTGCCTTTGAGGAGTGGTTGACTTGCAACAAGATGCATCTATCGTTGTAAAGAGCTGATCATGCTCCTCGGAATAAACTTATTAATTTTGATGGAAATTTTACCTACTCTCAGTTTTCAGCTTTTAAGGATGGAGATCCTAGAAGAAAAAAGAAACTTTTTTGGCACCTGCTGATTTTTTCTCATAAGGAAAAGCGTTTTTGCACAGATGTCTTACGATTGCGGAATATGGCTTTTGCACGTCAGTATGAGTATAGAAAGGGCGAGATTGCTACGAAAGACCAAGACTTGGGCAGGATGTCCCCTAAACGAGACTTTTGGTGGGACGGGCAAGAGTTCTGTAATGTATAGTGCTGTACAAGAGCAATATCCATACCACAAGCACCCAACGACACCGTCTAATCCATTTCCTTAATGAACAGGTTCAGTAAGTTATGCCTTTATGGCAAAACATGACAACATGCAGCAGCTGTCCTGCAAGAATTGACTGGAAGTATATTGGTATCCATGATACTCCTCAGAACTCGCCCCTCCAGATTATCATTTGTCTCGCTTTCGCAGACTATCTCGGACTTTGGTTGGGCAACTTTCTCGGGACTCTCGGGACCACAACGGTTGAATTTTGGAAAAACGGATTGGTAATTTGACAGCAAGATGGCGGAAGGTTGTCAACAACGGAACATAATTGACTGAATTTTGATGAAATTCGTCGTTCCCCTGGTTTACGAAAACTTCACTTACAGTATCAAATTCAGGTTCACATCTCAAGGTCGACGATCGCCCGTTAAAGGCAAGAGCACGGCTTGGAAAGCCTGCTTTTGTCGGAGAAAATTCTATTACGTAGGGCAAAAAGAAAAAAGGCACTGCAGATTCCACCGACAGCGCTGTGGTAACAACTGTTGTTTGCTCGGGGCGCCATCTGAATCGGACAAACACTGCACGACGGGATGACGCGGAATGGAGACTGCCACATGCTCTGCACCTATAACGCCAGGACCGCCCTGACAAACGCCGACCTCCAATCTCTCCTTGGGGCTGCAAAGCATATCATGTATAACGTCGCCGCTCTGCAAGAACGAAGTCCAGGAATAAGGGCGTTTGGCAGTTGAGTGGTGGGACCCTCATCATTGATGGTTGAGGAAGTTCCACAACGAAACCTTGGAGGTCGGCTTTGTCGTCCATCCATCTACCGCGCATCTTATCGATTCGTATCAGATTCTATCACCTCGACTGACTGCGACTTGAGCGAAGAAATCAGGTTACCATCAGAAGAGGATTATAGGATTTGAAGGTTTGGATAAACTCTGGAAGGGAAGCGGCAATCGCCTCGTTGGGCATCTCTCCGCCGCGCGACTTCCCACAGAAATTCCATCCACGCGAAGAAATAACAATGCCGGTGAACATGGAAATCGCCCAACGGGACGACCAGATCGACCACACTCTCACTAATCGGAGCTTACTCGATGTCTTAATGGTTCCATCCCTCTGCAGTGGCTCCATTACCTCCTCTATCGAACGAGAGTACGACTCAGTCAAGATGGAAGACAAGGCTTGCTACGGTGCCACAAGAAGAAATGAAGTCGTTTATGCCGGTCACAGGCAGGAGGAGCTCATATCAAGTTGTGACTAGCCAAGGAGGCTTTTGAAAGGATTGCGAGCTTGCGGAGAAGCCCTCAGTTTATTGTACAGGATGTCCCAAAAAATGTGCACACTGTCTGATTTTCAATAACTCTCCTTTCTCAATGGGAGGCGTGCAAGTGGTACGCAGCCGACTGCTGCCGCACCAGCCGCCAGAGCTGCCGGCAAAGCCGCTGCAGATGGTACAGTAGCTACGCTCGTCGTCTGAAACTCTTGCCGAAAGGTTTTCTCGCACCTCATCACTCTGAGGTGCAAAATCACCTTAGGAAAGCGTGATATCCTCGATATCTATATCATGAACAGCAAAAATTTCAGTTTTTTGAAAAACATGCAAAAAACCAAGGGAAATAGAGGAGGGTTTTTCTAGAGGAAAATGATCACAAAATCAAATCACTTGAATGGCTCAAAGGAAGCAGAAGCTAAAAAAATTAGGAATTCTAAAACTTTTAGAGATTTTTTCTCGCTTTTACGTCGAAGAATGGACGAGAACAATTACAGGAAAATGTCATGGATATAGCGGTAAGAAAACACGATATCTACATCATTTTGAATAGCAGAGAAAAGCCAAATTTCATTGAGAACCAGACAGTCGAATACAAGACTACACTGAAAAAATTCCAGAAATTCACAAACAATTACAAAATTGAATGAATAGGAATTCAACAGTTTGTTCTGTTACAAATTTTTGAATCAAAGTACAGTAAATACCCGTTGACGCTGTAGTTTTAAGGATCCTTGATTTTCCAATGAAGAATTCTTAGAAATCAAATTCACTTTTCTATGAACACCTCAGAATTCGAAATGCGGTCTTGCTGGAGTGTTATCAGAGATGGTTCTTTCAATCTTGAACTTTCATTATTTGCAATGGGTGACCTAATTTGAATTATTCAGCTCGCTTAACACCACTATGTATGAAAATAATTATTTTGACAGAGTTTTCTATTTTTATATCCATGACATTTTCGTGTAATTGTCCCCTTCCGTTCTCCGACGTAAAAGCGAAAAAAAAATCTGTAGAAATTTGACTCTCCCTTTTTTACCTTTGTTTATTTGCATGTTTCTCAAAAAACATGAATTTTCTGGCGTTCAAAATAATGTAGATATCGAGGATATCACGCTTTCCTTAGGCTGATTTCGCACCTCAGAGTGACGAGGCGCAAGAAAACCTTTCGGCAAGAGTTTCAGACGAGAGCGTAGTTACTGTACCATCTGCAGCGGCTTTGCCGGCAGCTCTGGCGGCTGGCTGCGGCAGCAGTCGGCTGCCTAGGTACCACTTGCTACGCACCCTTTCTCAATGTCTTTTGCCGTTATTTAGGCACCGCTCTTTAGAGATGGTTTCAACTTAGATTTACAGTGTAAAGCTAATCTTCCGTCTTTTTTCGTTACTAGGACTACGGTAGGAACTTTGAAGAGGGGTTTGGGCCATAAGATCGCATTTCGCCTCGGAAAGGAACCAAGCAAGACAAAAACGTTCGTACCATGCTATTTAGTGTCACTAATTACAGATATGCAATTTGCAAACCACATCATGCTTCTTTCTTAAGTTATTTCAGGAAAATAGTAACAACTCTTCTTCCAATGTCCTTCAGAAATGTGACTACAGCTTTGAAAAGCAGAATTTTTGTAAAAAGTTGCGTAATGAAATAAGCATGCTTAAAAACTCTACAACACAAGTTTCCAGGTTTTTTTGAAATTTTCTAATCGAACGGCCCTGTTCACAATGGTGCTGCATGCTAAAAGTTCACAATGTAGTGCTATACTAGCGAAAAGAGATCTAACTTTCGCTCCATACTGCAAATATAACAAGTAAGTTGAAGTGAGCTTTACAGAATGGTACATAAACATCGTCGAAAGACATCGAAGCAAGCGAGTTATTAACGGCCAAGCAGTGTGCACATTTTTTGGTACACCCTGTTGAAGTAGGAACACATCTCAAGGACGGCCAAGGAGTTACTCGAAAGAAGAAGGTCTCTAAGGCAGGATACGAAAGCAACCAACCTCGAGCGACAGTTAGCCAACGCCAATTGCAGTACAGCTTTGCAGGAGGACTTTCGGAAGTACAAGCAAGCCAAGATATTGGAAGCAGCCAAAAGAAGAAGTCTTAAGGGCACCGTCCACCCAAATTCTCGACTTCCATGTTTTTGTCTCTCTCAGGCTTCTCAAGGCCCTGATTTCGAATCTGAGGTCGAGAATCCGCGAACCCCCAAAAATCCTCGTTTGCAGAACCGCTGCAACAAACGCGGACGATGAAAAGCCTGCAAGGTGGGCGGGGCAGCCACCTGGGTGCAGTGGCGGAGTCAGGGCCCGGCACGAGGTGGGCAAACGGGGTTTTCCAAAACGAATTCTCCTTTAGTCCCAATAGTTTTTACGAACACCCCCTTGAGCCCAAAAATGGCGCTTTGTGTTTGTGCAATGAGAGCACCGGCCACACTTCGCTAAAAGGCGCTCAAAAGCGCCCGAAATGCTCAAATTTCTCTAATTGCTCCTCACCTGTATCAAGATAGAAAACAGGAAGAAGAATGAGCAAGAAAAATGATGAAGGAATGGAAAAATATCAAAGTAACGCAGTCATAGGGCAGACGCCGTTCCCGCGCGTATCGATTGGCTGGGGCGCGCTTTCCATCTTAGAAAGCTAGGCTGCTGATGCGATTTTGGGCTCTAACAAAGACAAGAGGAGGAGTTTCGGAACCAAAATCTCACCTCATAGTAAACTTTAGGTGCACAACAGATTTATGTAAAAATTTTGAAAAAATTATGTGAATTGAAAGTTTTGCCCACCTCAGGTGGGCATTAGTTGGGCAATTGCCCACCTAATTTGGAAAAAAGTTGAGCACGCTCTTCATTCACATAAGTTTTTCATGATTTTGCATACTTTGTTCCCTAGTCCTACTGCGCGTATACACAGCGAATGTCGCGCGATTTCATCATCTCTGCGTTGCAAACGAGCCATTTTTCCATTTTCTTGATAGTGGGAAATTTTCAGAAAAAAGCTTGCCACAACCTTCAGTCACAAATTTTTCAATGAAACTTCTAAATTAAGCCCTGCAGGCCCGTGTTCATGTACCTATCAAGTTTCATACCGTAGGGTCATCTGTGCGCTGCAAACGAGCCATTTGAATTCACATCTTCATTTACCAGTTTTGCAAATTTTTTGGAAAAAATGCTTATTACTCCTCCCATTCGCATAAGTTTTTCATAATATTTCATACTTTGTTTCTACTAGCCTCTCTTCGTTAGCTCACGTAATTTGGTGCTATATCGTTACGCCTGCATTGAGAACTGACCATGTAATCATGCTGTTCAACGGCATCGCTCATGCGACGTCGCGCTCGCGGCAATTAGCGGCAACGCGGCGTAGCGCGCGCGAACTCTGCTGTGCGTTGAGGTTTACGAAAACCATTTCCCAATGAATTAGATGTATAAGGTAATCATGATTCGACCTTCTTTTGCTTGCACTTGGAGTCTTCTTCCAGGGCTCCGCCGCGGATCCCGCAAAAACGATATCCCCTTTGCTTTTGGCCCCAAAACGATTTCCAGCTCGTCATTTGCCCACCTCGTGCCGGGTCCTGGGCGGAGCGAGGGGGGCCTTCCCCCCTCCCTCCGAGAATGGGTCGGAAATTTTTGATTTACTTACATGGGCTATAAAAATGTGCAAGTGACTTGTTTATTCGTGTAAACAATTGAAATAATTTTTGAAATTTTTTTGAAAATTCGAATTGGCCTTGTAAAAAATTTTTTCCAGTGCAACTATAAAGAAAACATAGATTACATGTGATCCGTTGATGGGCAGTGAAGATGTGGAACTCCTAGATATTTGCTTTGGTGCACGTAATTGAATAAATGTAAAAGACATAGGCCGTACTCCCAAACTGTTCTTTTATTCTTGATGCCTATCGTAATCGAGACTGAGGTGAAGTGCCAAACTATAGATAAGTCACTGCATGCAGAGGCCACTGCAGACGCTATCGACGCTTCCGTGAACGCGCGCTCTTTTATACCTCATCCCGTCGGAGTCTCTTCGAACACGAAATGCTCATAAGGGAATGGTCAGAGATCGGTGTCCAATTTAAACAAGCTGCATACCATTAGATGTGGCATAAAACGCTGACTTCCCATATCTGCTTAGCGGTTATGTGGGCAGAGTTATTAGCCGTTAAAGGCCGATGTTTTGCTAAGAAATCGTGCATGCGCAGCGCAATTTCGGCTGTCCAGAGCCATGTTCGTTTTAATGCTGGGCCAAAACATGCAGCTAGGTTACTTTACATTCTTAAACCCTGAAGGTGAGCTGAGAATGCGACAGTAAGCCTAATCTCGCGATTTTTTGTACGATTTTTTCGCGATAAAACTGCTCATAATTTCGTCCGCAAAGGCGCTAAGCAGATATGGAATACAGATTCAACATAAGCGCTGAATGCTGCATCGGACCGTAGGCAGCTTGCTTGGATTGGCCACTTTGACGTCTGACCATTCCCTTGTCAGTAGGACCGGGCGCAGCGGCGTTTATTTTCTGCGTGTGATGAATTGCCTATAACTCCTTCACTGCAGTGCACATCAAACACAACACTAAGCAACATTGCAACAGAAATTCTCTCACATAAGCCTTGTGCTTACTTATTCTTTACTAAGAAAAACAAAATAGCTGACAACAAAGCTTTATTGCAAAAAGAAAAATTAAAAAATTGAACTGGTGCTGTAAAAGATGTACGGGTGCTGGTACGGCTGTGTTAGCACGCATGACTTTTTGATGTGGAAGCTTGCGGTTGCATCGTTGACGGACCACAACTCTCACTGAAGCAGAAATAATTTGGCAAAGAAAGCACGATGATTTAGGTTTAAATTTTCGTATGATAACACTATTGCATACTGCTGTATGTAACTTTAATGCTGATGAAAGTTGAAATAAAGATTTCATCCAAAAAAAGTTTGTTGCGACCAATATACACTGAAGCAAGCTCGGCAAAATCTAGTCTTAATGCTTGCGGATATCAAGCACAACGATATGCAAGAATCTTCTCTGGAGCAATTCAGAGGTGCGATCTCGCCAGGGTAGTTCAAGACAAAAGTACGACTGATTTTGAGATGAAAATTATGTTTTAGAAAACAGCGATCATCAATTCTTTTTGGGAAATCAAAAGATTGTACAGTACGGTGGTACAGTGGTGTAAGCCAAGCGCATAACATGTATGTCAGCTGATCAAAACAAATGGGATCGGAGTCTCTCACAAACTTCCACAAATTATTTTCTCATAACACCGCCGCTACGATGAAGTTTTGATCACTATTACAAGTCAAGGGAGAAGGTTGACATGGCTGTGCTTCCGCACTTTCCGCCTTCAACTATTGTGATATGAGCAAAAAAGTTGTATTGCGTGTGCCTTGCTCAAAGCCGTGATTTGCCGCAGGAGAGGGGGTGGAAGTTTCTCACCCGAGCCGTATTTTCGCACCTAAGCATGTGCCTCCATGCACATTGGGACTCCCTATAATCACTAGCTCTTCAGGATGCCAAGGCATTGCAAGCCTCGCCCCCTTATCCAGTGTCGCTTCAGATGCTGAAACCGTTAGTTTCAAAAAAAGTTTCAAAATCGAATTTCAGTAGCGGAATTGCTCCAATCAAGACCAAATCTCGGATTTAGGGGGTTCTCGAGGTTGCCCTTTTCAGTAGTGAGATTTGTTTGTTGCAAAGACAAGGTTCAGCACCGGTAATGACCAACCAAGAACACATCTGGATTTAAAGGTTTTCGAAATTTCCTTTTCCAAAACAAGACCGAAGGTTTCCGGTTTACGGGTTCTCGAAGTCGCTTTTTCGATAAAGATGTATGTTTTATGCAATATCAATGAAGATTTGATTTTTTGAACATTTTTGAGACAAAATTTGTCTCGCCAATCAATCGTCTAGGACTGGTAACCCAGCCAAATATAGGTCGGTGCGAAAGTCTTGTTGGTCTTTTAAAATGACCTGCAAATTCCGTACAGTAAAGATAAACAAAGACTTCAAGCTGTATCCGATGCAGAAGTTCTTCCTCTTTCCAGCTGTCATATTCCCACCGTGAGTTGTTGAAAGAGTGCTGAGGTAATCACTAGAAATTACAACCCTTCGTTTTCACCATGATCAACTTTCGCTTAGTGTCAAAATTTCTATATGAGATCTTTAGGGAACATTTAATAACCAGAAGGTAGGGCAAACTTTTGCTAAGTGCATCAAATTGGGTGAGGGAGCTTAGGAACCCGAGCCTAATTATCTCGATTCGGGGAGTGCCTGCAGGTTACAGTCACGCTCGCTGTCTCTGATTGCTCACTAGGACATAGCAACAATCTAAGCCCCGCCCCTATGAGAGCCTGTTTGGAACCTAGCCAAGGAATGCTAAAAATCTCAATTGAATTTCAGGGCTGGCTCCAAGCCAAAAACCTTCAGAGTGATCGTACGAAGGTGAAATTAGGCTCAAACGAAAGAGAATAACCGTGCCATCATCATAAAGTATCTACTGATTGAAACTGATGAACACAACATTCTCTTGGTCCAAAACTTTATTTAAGTGTTAAATACTGAGAAATTATTCAAAAAGCCGTCAAGTTTTTCAAAAAAAATTTATTTGAGTGCTAAATCCTAGCAAAAGACTAGAATAACATTAGAAAAATGACAGTAAACTTTCCAAGATTGATAGTTATTCAAATGCTGAAATTTAGGCGAAAGACTAGAAAAACAATCGCGAAACGACAGTTTGAAATTCTCAAAAATAAAAGTTTATTTGTGTGCGGAAGTCTGGGCAAAAGACTAGAATATCAAGAAATGACAGTTCAAAAACTTCACTAATGACATTGCTGAGTCTGTCAACGACAGACGGTTCTGATGTGCGAAGAACATCCTGCTAATATGCTGGAAGCAATGACCTCAACCTACGTAAGGAAAGATTGCAATAACAGTTTGAGGCAAAATTCCTTATAAATAGTAGCATAAAGGGTGAAAACCACTTATCGTTACTACCGATATCTCAACTTCCCATGTCTTACGACGATTATTTTTATTCCCACATGCAGCATCTGCTGCAACAATTTTATTCTTCGGCAGACCCCAATTGTGTTCCTGTACTAAATTGGGAGCCTCAGGTGATTTTGGGGGCAATTGTTGTAGCTACTGAGTGGAATTTCTTGATGTGATTTGCTCAAAATTCAGAACTCAAAAGAACTATTATTTCTGAGACGTTTTTGATTTGTCATTTCTTGACATTCTAGACTTTTGCCCAGACTTCCGCACACAAACAAACTTTTATATTTGAGAATCGCAATTGATTTTCTAGTCTTTCGCCTAAATTTCAGCATTTAAATAACTATCAATCTTGAGAAGTTTCTGAATTGTCATTTCTCGAGATATTCTAGTCTTTTGCCCGGATTTAGCACTCAAATAAATTTTTTTGAAACTTTTTAATAATTTCTCAGTAAACATTTAAATAAAGGCTTGAACCAAGAGAATGTTGTGTTCAATCAATCAGTTTCAATCAGTAGATACTTCATGATGATGGCACGGTTATTCCCTTTCGTTTGAGCCTAATTTCACTTTCGTACGATCACTTTGAAGGTTTTTGGCTTGGAGCCAGCCCTGAAATTCCATTAAGATTTTCAGCATTCCTTGGCTTGGCTTTCAAACAGGCTCTCAGGGGGGCGGGGCTTCGATTGTTGCTATGTACTAGTGAGTAATCGGAGACAGCGAGCATGACTGTAACCTGCAGGCACTCCCCGAATCGAGCTAATTAGGCTCGGGTTCCTAACAAGGGAGGTGTTTTCGGTCGAAGTGGCCTTTTGAATGGAATTGATACGACTATAAAGAGCATCAAACGCTGATTCCAAATCTGTCCTCGTTATCTGCCGAGCGCCCCTAGACGTCGAGTTATGAGCGTTTTTTGAGTTGAGAAATTAAATGCATACTTAGGACAATATTCGTCAGAATTGCTCAAATGGTCCAATGTTGATTATCAAAGCACTTCATTTGAACAATATCTTTTATCCAAATCATTCATACTTGACACTGCTCTATTTGAGCGCTGAGAAGACCGTAAAATTTCATTTTACTGAGATTATGCGTTCATTTTTCGCACCAAGAAAATATTCATAACTCGACGTCTAGAGGCGCTCGGCAGATAACGAAGACAGATTTAGAATCAGCGTTTGATGCTCTTTATATTCGCATCAATTTAATGTGAAAAGGCCACTTCGACTGAATACACCTCCCTTGTAAGTTCCGTCCCCCCCCCCCATCAAATTTTGTGTCAGTATTTTGTGCCTTCAGATTCTGTGGTGGAGACTTTATTGACCTTACGTTTCGACAATGTCGTCGTCATCAGAGGTCTGAAAACGGATTGTAGGCTCGTTGACTTGCTCACCATACCTTCAAGCGCCTCCTCCCACTCTGTTAGTCTAGACCTAGTCTAAGACTCGCAGTATGAGAATCATCAAGGCCACGAAACGAACGAACCTCGACTCCACCGGCTAGCGACAAGCCCGTACATATGGTCGTAACGGACGTCACTGAGTGTCACCCAATGAGTCAAGCTCTTTTATGTGCAACGCTAAGCCCGCATAATGATATGAATGGAGCTAAGTCACTACTGATAGACAAGCACTCATTTTTGACGTTCATCTTAAAATTTCTGACAGAAATCCACGCGGCTTTAAATAGTTTCCTGGCGCAAATCTCAGTCTCGCATGTTAGTATCGTGCATTTGACTTCGTAATCATTTCCGCAGTGCGCCTCTATCTTGTGCCGTCCCAGCGGTGCTGTTGGAGTCCCTCGTCTTTTGTTCGCTAGATGCTCTTTCAACCGTACACCTAGATTTCTACCCGTTTCTCCAATATAGCAGTCTTGGCAGCTGAGACATTCTAGTTCGTACACCACACCTGTCTTTGCACAATCTCCTATTCTGCCGTAGGGACAAACTATGCAATGCTCCATCATGCACTCATTATCATAGAGCCTGTTCCGCACCAACTGCTTCTTCAAACTATCATTCGGGATGTTAACAAGCATTACATCTTCCTGCAGTTGGGCTCTACAGATGCATTGCTTAATCTGCCTACTAATTTCGTCTGAGTCAAAGGGAATGCAAAGAGGGATCTTATCGCATTGCATTCGGATATGTTTTGTGGAACGCGTACATAACCTACGTTGATGTTCTTGTAGCACATATCCATTGTTACGCGCGATTTGTGATGCAAGCTCTCGTGACTCAAGCCGCTCTTCGTAACCCGTGCACATCGTCGAAGCAGTTTTCATCTTATTATGGATAACTGCTTTTTTCATTTCTGCGGAGTGAGCTGATCTTGCATGGAGCAAGATATTCTTGCAGGCTCTTTTACAATACCTTTTAACATGGAGAACACCATCGAATAAGCTGATCTGGGTGTTTAGGTAAGGGAGCCATCCCTTCTGAGGGGTTTCTCGAGTGAGCTTGATGTATTGGGACTGCTGGTTTAGCAGCTTGAATAACTCATCCATTCCGGATTGAGTTGATGTTATAACACAGCAATCATCGATGTAGCGACAATACATCAGAGGCATACGCGCAAGCACTGGCTCCTCAGTTCTACTCACGAAGCATACCGCGAGGACTGGCGCTAGGCGTTGGCCCATTGCAAGTCCTCGTATCTGAGAGAAGTATCTCCCAAACCACCTAAAGATGTTACAATGTAAACATGCATGAATGAGGGTCAGTACTTGCGTTTTACTCAATCCAAAGGTACAGATCGTCGTCATGTGCATATCCAACATTTCCGAAAGAGCTTGTATTGCATCATCGTTGTGAACATTGGTGTACAGGGAAGTCACGTCAAAGGACTCCATGACAACGCTATGTTCAAACTTCGTCTTATGCAGTAGCGATCTGTCGGTCCTCCAACACAGCTAATGATGGGTCGAATTGGAGGACCGATAGATCGCATCTCGTGGTTTCTAAATAAAATAGTGAGCCAACTCTTGACAAAGGTGCCCGCGCACTTATCCAACACTCAGCAATTCCTAGAGCTATTGCATAAGACGAAGTTTGAACATAGCGTTGTCATGGAGTCCCTTTGTGACTTCCCTGTACACCAATGTTCACAACGATGATGCAATACAAGCTCTTTCGGAAATGTTGGATATGCACATGACGACGATCTGTACCTTTGGATTGAGTAAAACGCAAGTACTGACCCTCATTCAGGCATGTTTACATTGTAACATCTTTAGGTGGTCTGGGAGATACTTCTCTCAGATACGAGGACTTGTAATGGGCCAACGCCTAGCGCCAGTCCTCGCGGTATGCTTCTTGAGTAGAATTGAGGAAAAAAATTCCAATCAGTACTACGTCTTTGAGGCTGAAATTTTTTGTACATATACAATATCAAAATATAAAACATTTACCACACTTGGAAGCAGTCGCCTTTTCAAAAAGAAAATTCATCCTGCATCTTCTGCTTCAAAATGTATAAAAAGTTTTGATGTGGACTGCCTTTTCACCGAATTCTCAAGCATTTGTTTGACTCGAATGAAGGTCCTAGGCTTCGCCGAGCCTTTGTAATGAATATGGTAAAAAGCGCAGGAGTCAACATGGCGTAGTCGCTGATATTGATAAACGAGCCCCAATTTCACCTTCAGGAAGACGAGTTTTCGAACCGCAGAAATTAAGTTTCAATGCCCGAAAAGCTCTGTCACGTGCTCAGCACGCCGCCTGTACAACGATATACTCGTGCGCACAGCTTGAACGTCATCGCAACTCTCAAGATTTTGATTCCGCCTTAAACGCCTTTTTTCCAAAAATGAGTGGTGCACTCTGCCTGATCGTGACATATTTTGACCTCTCGATCGAGCGGAAAACCGCTCAAAACTTCAAAATTCTAGTATTCCTGACATTTTGTAAGGTTCGATTCGAAGAGGAGTTCAAAGCAGTAAAATTTGAAGTTATGTGAGATACACTGCGCACAACCGAACTGCAGACAAGGCGTTCTAAGTTCAATGCTGCAAGTACGTCTTTGTAAAAAGCCTGACAGCTTCTGCATGAGTACGTAACCATGCAAACAAGGTGTCACTTCCAACAAAAAAAATTTTGCGCGTCAGAAATCGAGATTTGCGTTTCAGAAGTGCGTTTACACCTGGGTGAGATTGAGCTTCGTTCATCAATACCAGCGATTACGCCATGTTGACTCCTGCGCTTTTCACCATACTCATTGCGAAAGCTCGGCGAAGCCTAGGACCTTCATTCGAATCAAACAAATGCTTGAGAATTCGGTGAAAAGGCAGTTTTTCCAAACATCAAAACTTTTTATACATTTTGAAGCAGAAAATGCAAAGTGAATATTCTTTTTGAAAAAGCGACTGCTTCCAAGTGTGGTAAATGTTTTATATTTTGTTATTGTATATGTACAAAAAATTTCAGCCTCAAAAAACGTAGTACTGATTGGAAATGAGAGGTGGCTTTATAGCTGTGACCAGCCTTAAGAACCCGTTTTTTCAAATTTTTCAATTTTTCTCCGGCCAAACTCAATGAAATTGGGAGCCGTTCTGGTCAATGATATGACGTTGGTTTGCACACAGAATAGAGGTTTTTCAGACAATTTCGAACAAGAGAGAGCAAATTACAGTGATTTTTAAGGTGGCTTTATAGCTATGGCCAGCACTGTAGTAGGTCAGAGTCGTTTAGGCATGCTAGCAGAAAATCTACAAAATTTCAGCGGATATTTAGCTAAAATTAATTGCAAAGGTATCAACAAATCTCTCCAGAAAAAGGTCTTTCTTATCATTCATTATCATGAAAAGCACCAGAACATGAATCAAAAAAAAGGAAATTTCAGTATTGAAAACGCATTCAAACTCTATGAAAAAGTTGTTGAAAAATGATGAGAAGCTCAAATTATTCGGTTGATAAGTCAAGATTTAGCTTCAAAACTGTTTCAAACCGCAATAAGTCAAATTTTGCTTATTCTAGATACATTCTGTGGTTTTGATTCTATAGAGCACAGCAAGCTCTTCTAGGTAGTGTTTTGGAAATTTGCATCAAATTTGAACTACGCGACTTTGTAGTCAAAAAACTAGAAAAATCCAACTGTCCGAGAAATCCGAAAGAATCAGAAACTCCATCAAAAACTGCACTTGTGCAACTTGCTGTTTTTACATCAGAGGTACCTATATACACATTCTCTGGTTAAAAATCGAGAAAACGGTATTTTTGCTTCCGACAAAGCGATGCCCAAAAGTATACTTCATAACTTCTCATCTGTCACCTTCCATCCGTCATTATTCATCCATTTAAAGGCAGTGTCCCGGCAGATTCGCACCCTGGGGGATATTACCATGGTGGCGTTCCTAGTCATCCCAATGACCTACCGGCGCAGTCCGGCTGGTTGATGTTCCCTCTGGGCCGAGAAAATAGCCCTCGACGGCGCGCGCAACCCCAATCGGCGCGCGCTGGACGACTTCGCTTACCATTCGGCGCGGGACCCCACGGCCGCTCTCTCGCATTTTGCATGCTATCCAAAGCAAAAATTACAGGCAGCAGGGTCTTCGTGCCAGGACCTCCCAACTTTCTATCAAAATTCTCGTCCAAGCTGCTTTTTAAAAATTGGGTAAGGGCCCCAAAAAAGGTCCTTTCACCCGTTTTAAAGCTCAAATTCGGGGTCTACGGGTCGAAGAGGCCCAAGACATGCAAAAAGATGGAAATGCGAAATCTGCCGGGACACTGCCCTTAACAGAACACATTGGAACTATTCTCCAAGCCTGCACAACTCGGAATAAGATTAGCTAGTGGGCGGAGCAAGTGGGCGGGGCCATCTAAAAGGTGCAAAGGCCCCTTGGAGGTGCTAACTACCCCTGCAAGGAAAGGCGGCGAGGCTTTGGGAACTCCTGGGCCTCCGCCCGCTGAGGCTGCCCCAGTGCCAAGAACTTCACAGTAGACCTAGAAAGTTCGGAAGGTTGTCAAACAATAGAAACATATTCATCACTTTGTAAACAACCGAATTCAATTGTGCTACGGATATTTTCTTCATTTGAATTACCGGTAAACTTGAATTTTCATCTTGTTTTGAAAAAACAATCCCAGTAAATCTGAATTTTGATGTCGACTGGACTTATCGATGCTGCACCTTGACCTCGCAACAAACAAATTTCTACTACTTAAAAGAGCAACCACGAAACCCTAAATTCGGAACTTGGTCTTCACTGGAGAAGTTTCGCTACTGAGCTTCGATTTTGAAACCTTCTTTGAATTACCGGTTCAGCATCTGAAGCCACTGGATAAGGGGGCGAGGCTTGCAATACCTTGGCAACATGAGGAGCTACTGATTATAGGGAGTCCCGATGTGTGGCAGGCACATCATTAGGTGCGATAATATGGCTCGGGTGAGAAAATTCCCGCACCCGCAGAGTAAGCAAGCACTTCACTGTCATTCTACCATACCCAGTGCTAGCTAGCTCGAAGGGTGCCGGAATTCCTGAGATTACATCTAGCAGTTTCACACAAATGAGCCCTGTGACAATAGGAAGTATCACATTTAAAAATTGGTATCGCGATTCAAAGTTCAGAATTAATCTAAGGCCAAAGCAGAGAAAATTATGCGGCATTCGAGTGTTCAAATTCGCAATTTTACAGCTCAGTTTACCAATTCGAATAGAATACACTACTGGATTAAGTCGGGCACCAACTGTTATAACCGCGCTCTTCCTCCTGCTACTGCTTTTTCTTTCGGTAAAGTACGGAATGCGGCTGATAGCTGCGTGCAACAGGCTGAAGCAAATGTGCAGTGCTTATGTTATGGATGATTGTGCAAGTATATTCTTTTCGCAACTTTGAGAATTTAAGATTACACGCAATTAATGTTCTCGCAAAATATGATAAGCTCTATACATATGCCGATGCCCGAGAGAACTCAATAAAGGTTATGACATGGCTAGCCAAATTTTGTATTAGGTAGAAGCAGTGACAGCTATTTCATGCCGAAACCCATTTCGTGGGAAACTGGTTCGCGAGAGATTTAGTCTGTTTAGAGAACAATCTAAACTTAGCACGCGCTGATAATTTTACTCAACTCCGTATATGATCCGCTTCGTTTCGGATTCACCTCTTTCATTCAGTCTACTATATTTTGGAGCCTCACCCAAATTTACAAGTTAAAGGAGCTTTTACTTGATGAGCTTTTATGTAAGATAGAAATGCGGTGTTGTTATTGGCTTCATGTAAATGGGAAAAAAGTATTTCAGGATTGAACTCGGCAAGAGAAATTTGAAAGAACATACAATCCTTGTGAACTGAGATAAAATAAAAATAAACTAGACAAATTTGTACTCATATTTCAAATGGAAAGCTAAAGCTGTAGAGCACTACCGATGAAAATATATTGCAAACGTACTGTTTTGGTGCCGGTCGTTGTAGAAAGGAGCTGAGCAGATCAATTGGAAATGGGAAAATTATAGTTGAATTCTTCTCTGCCCTGAAAACTGACGATTTTCAAAAACCATGCTTCTTCGTTTCACTTCTCTAAGCCTCAAAGAATACGCAGTGCAATGGTGATGTTGCCGTTGGTAATACGTGGAGATCATCATTATAAAAATGCACACTTACGATATGCTATTCAATGTTTGTAAATAACGAAGTTGTAAAGCTGACGGTGACTCGGCAATGACTTCAGCTGCTGCTTTCAACGCACGCGACGCTTTTTGTTCACCTTCGGCCACAATGACCTGAAAAATGGCGAGCTCCACATATCAGAATTCAGAGCCTTTCGACATTTTTAAGCTACTGTAGTTCTTTACACGAGCCCAAAAGTCTTTAAGAGTTGATGAGGAGCCATTTTTTCCAAGTCTGTCCCTGTGGACGAGATGTTTCCGTACACTTTACGCCTAGCTGTTTGTATATATGCATGCATCTATGCGTAAAATATGAATGCACAAGTGGGCGGGGCAGCTCCGCCCCTGTTGGATCCGTCCACTTCTCAAAAAATGCCACATTGCTTGAAATCCACGAACTCGTGCAAACTCCGACATTTTTGAAGAGTGGACGTGCCAACTTTGTCGGCACTTTCAAACCGTGCCGTTACTTTACCCAAAGTACCGTAAAGGTCATACCATAGGCATGACCTGCTGCGATATGAGTAGGGTGTAGGCCCTTCTGAACCTGCTCAAATCATGAGACACTAAGAGGTCAGTGCTAATTAGAGGTCACTTCGTGATCAGGGCCGGCCCAGCACGAGTTGGTTTCTAGGGTTTCCGAAAACGAAGTCCCCCTGACTTTCGGAAGCTATACGAAGTCCCCTTTGACCTAGCTACTTAGAAAAAGATGAAAACAAGAAAGTTTTACTAGTCTGAAAGAAAAAACGTGAGATAAGAGTGAAAGTCGAGATTGGAGCTGAATACTACGCATGCACAAGAGTTGGGCATTGGAGCGCGATATTTAACAGAGCGATTTACGAAGAAATTGAGGCAAAAAAAAGGAAAGGCAGTGATATGAAAATGTTTTTATGCTCAGGGATAGATTTTTGACCGGGGAATCCGTCCATGATAGAAAAATCCAAAACCTATGTGAAGTGAAATTATATGCTCCAGACGATCTCAGATCGTCTGGTGACGTCTGGAGACGGACTATTTTGAAAAAGGTAGTACTTCACATACGTTTCCAAATCTTTTTGCATAATTTTTTTGCAAATAATTTTCTATGTATAAAGTTCAATTTTTGGTGCCATACGATTCTGTGTGCGCTGTAAACAAGCAATTTGTCTGTTTTAGCCTTGCTTTCAAATCGCGCACACTTTTTGCCATACACGATAGAGCATGTCAAGTGTGATAACCAGTTCGAAAAGCTTGTGTTAGACTAAATGGCGCTTATTCTTGATGCTCGGCCCCGACTTCAAAAACGGCGTCTCCTTTGCTTTTTGCTCCAAAAACGAAGCCTAGCCTGCTTTCAGACGATCTGCGCCGAGCCCTGTTCGTGATTGGTTGCCTTGCGGTGGTGAGCGGCTGACCTGAGCTGGCGCGTTGCGGAGACGGACTTTGGTAGTAATCTATTACCAATGAGATTTTGGAGGGAAATTGTTCACTGTACTGCTACTACTACGTTGAATCCGCCCCGCTTCCTAATGTGGTATATTTCCAACCGACAAACATTTTTGATATCTTTTGTTGCTTCGCAATTTGTAGTTTTTTTTTTCAAACTTGCGGTGAGTCCAACTGCATGCTCTCCTACGCCTGCCATCCTTGCAGCATCATCTAGTCACATTCAATTGAAATGTGCCCTATATGGATGTCAGTAAGGAAAGCATAAGTTTTCCTTAATGACGAGTGAGAAATTTCTAACAACAACTATATCAATATTCCCCCTGATCGTACCTCGCCGAATATAAACGAACACCTTTGATCGATAAAGCGATCGCATTTTCTCCGATGCAGTTACGCATCATGTATTTTGAATCATAAAAAATCCACATGCATGCTTGGATAACTTCAAGGTAATAGCAAAACGTCAAAACCCAACATGTTATGTTTCCATAGAATTGCTACACAAATTTGATTATGTGGGCTTTCCTTAGAAACATCAAGCAGCTCATATTAGCATAAAGATGTGATGATGCATGACGCTGTAAGGATCGCGCACAAAAGAAAATTATATAAGTGGGGAAAGCAAGAATACTGAGAGTAGGAGAATTTCAGAAAACTTGTGAGTTTTTTTATAAATCATGTAACTAAAAAAATTCCGAAAACGTCTTTCATATCGAAAAACATACTTGTAGGGAACAAGTGGGGCTTGGAATATCGAGAATTGGGGGTGGTAGCTATGTATGAATAAATTCAGCGAAACCGGCTTGCATTCTAAGATGCTGGAGCGGGATAGAAGGAAGCGGTGATTTTCGAAAGTACGAGTCCTCGAAGGAACACTCGTCCGCACCCAGCGCAGCGCATGCGCCCGCGCCCCAGTTCTTGATTAGTGGACGGTAGGTTTAGAAGGGCCATCTCCTATATAAATGTCTTATCGCACAAACACATGTAACATTATCTCGCCACGCCTGTATCCACCAACAATATACCACTGCCCCAATGCGTGCAAGTCGTCTGACACGATAAATCTGCCAGGCTAGTGTATTGTCCACATCTGCAGATATTCCTACTAAGGCGACAGCTACGCCTAAGGCAACGTTGACGTACGTCAATACACCTCGAGTTAAATTTGCTCCGCCTGTTATCGTCAGCACTCTACCAATGCACGAATGGGTGCATGTCGTCTGTTTAAAGCTTCAATAGCTTACATGTTCTAATAACATATCAGGAGCCACCATTCTCCACTACAAGCGCCAACCATTCGCCCAAGGCTACAATAAAGCCTATAACCACCATATTCATGTTGCGTCGGCCAAATATACGTAAGACCGATAAGTGCTTCGCCTCAACGACTGCACAAAAGTTAGCTATCCTAACTTTGGGACTTAGCGCCTAAAATTCGCTGCCTCGCATTAGCGACAGCCATTACCGCAGTCCGAAACTAAATCATTCTAATTTTTGCTCAAAAAGTAGCGAACGGCTCAAAAGGGGTAGGGGAACGAAAGCCGCCAGTTTGAGCCGCCTTTCGCGGCCAACTGGTCCTTTCGCAGTGTTGTTGCATGTCGTCCCAGGACCAGCAGTCCGCGATGACGGCCCAAACTGGCGGCTTTCGTTCCCCTACCCGCTCAAAAGCAGCCATATTTTTTCAACCACCGCTTTTCTTTACTAAAAACTCTAGCATTAAGGCGCAATCCCAATCCACTCAAAAGCACTAGCAAATCTGCTAAAAAATGACTCCTGCAATCTCAAGCTCAAGTTCATTTTACAAACTGATAGAGAGCTGCAAAAGAAGTGTTTTAAAACTTAGATATTCACCTTACTGTCAAAAGTTAAAGCAATCGATATTTGGACTCAATCGACCAATTTGGAGAATTTTGTATCAAGCAGTTGCTTTCCGATGCTAGTATTTTTGCTATCGCTGTAGAATATCAGATAGTATATGCAGAAACATGCAAGAACTTTGCATCAAGTCAAGTAGTTAAAGAACGGCAAGCCAGTTTTTTCACATTTTTTACATGATGCGGAAAGGGGAACGGATGCTCTAGCAATCACAATGGATTCCGCGATGATGGAAGAAGGCAACGAAAGTGAGGATCGCCTCAAGCAATATTCTTAAGACCGCACAACCGTGGCCCGCGGAGATGCCATGGATGGCAACGTATCAGCAACACAGAATAAACTGACGCAAGCCATCATGATTGGAGAGGGGAGCGGAACTTAGGAACCCGAGCCTAGTTAGCTCGATTCGGGGAATGCCTGCAGGATACACTCGTGCTCGCTATCCCCGTTTGCTCCTTAAAATATGGCGACAATCTAAGCCCCGCCCCCCTGAGAGCCTGTTTTAGAACCCGGCCAAGGAATGCTGAAAATCCCAATTTAACTTCAAGTCACTGAAACTGGCTCTCAGCCAAATCCTTCTGATTGGTCGCATGAAAGTGAAATTAGGCTCAAACGAAAGAGAAAAACCGTGCCGTTATCATAACGTATCTACTGATTAAAATCGATGGAACACAACAGTATTTATTTTGTTCAAAAGTTTATTTAAGTGTTAAATTCAGACAAAACACTGGAAAATTATTTGAGAAATCGTCAAGCTTTTCGAAAAAAATCTGTTTGAGTGCTGATTTTCATATTTAAAGGGTAAAAAAACTAGGAAATCATTTTAGAAATGACAGCTCTAGAACTTTTGAAAAATAATGGTTTATTCAAGTACTAAAATTCGGGAGACTAACCATTCAAGAAATGACAAAGTGCCAAAATTCGGGCGAAGGACCATAAAACCATTGAAGATATGACAGTTTAGAAACTTATCAGAAATAATAGTCTATTTGTGTGCTGAAGTTTGGAAAAAAGACTAGAAAATCATTCAAAGAATGACAGCTCAGCAAATTCACTCTTGATATTGCTGATCAAGGATGGTCTGTCAACGACAAACGATTCCCGATGTGCGAAGTGTATCCAGCAACTATGCTTTAAGCAATAACTCAACCTACGGCAAGAAAAGGTTGGAAGAACAGTTTAAGGCGAAATTTTTTCTATAAATAGTAGCTTAAAATATGAAAACCACTCATCGTTACTATCGATAATCTCAACTTTTATTTTTATATTTTTTTTCAGGCAACTCTGACAGTTATGATTATTTAATGTCATTTTTTGAATGTCTTTTACTTGAATTTTATGACATAAATGAATATTATTCTTGAATGATTTTCTAGTCTTTTGCTCAAACTTCAGCACACAAATAACTTTAATTATTGAGAAACTTTTGAAATGTCATTCCTCAAATGATTTGCTAGTCTTTTGCCCGGATTTAGCACTCAAATAGATCATTTGGGAAAAGCTTGGCAATTTTTCAATTAATTTCCCAGTGTTTGTCTGAATTTGACACTTAAATAAACTTTTGTACAAAAAATGTTGTATTACATCGGTTTAAATCAGTAGATATATTATGATGACGACACGGTTCTTCTCTTTCGTTTGAACCTAATTTCACCTTCGTAGGATCATTCCGAAGGTTTTTGGCTAGGAGCCAGTTACAGTGACCTGAAGTTCAATTGGGCAAGAGCATTTCTTGGCCAGGTTCCAAAACAGGCTCTCAGGGGGGGGGGGCAGGGCTTGATTGTCGCCATGTTTTAAGGAGCAAACGGAGATAGCAAGCACGAGTGTATCCTGCAGGTACTCCCCGAGTCGGGCTAATTAGACTTGGGTTCCTAAGTTCCCTCACCCAATTGGAGAATGTCGATCCAAAGAATGCAGTGATGTTACCCGAAGACCCAGGACTGAGGGGCGACAACCCACGAACAGTAAGAAAATTCTATCTCATAATCCTTACTCTGTATTTTCGTCGCTCAAAAATGAAAGTCGACTACGTCATGATGATCTGGATCTGCCTCACAGCTTACTAGTAAATCATCTACCAGCTGTCACGACTACATCAACCTAGACTCCGACCCCAACTGCCTAACTCCTCTAGGATGTCCACTACGATACCCCGACAAATATTAGTGTTTCTGTATTCTTATCCATAAAATTATTTATGATCATGTAATGCACATTGTCGCATCCGTTCCTCCCGCTGGCCGAAGTGTGCCGACTTTGTCGGCACTTTCTCACAACCGTGCCGTTACTCTAGCCAAAGTACCGTATCGGCACTTTTTCACAACCGTGCCGTTACTCTAGCCAAAGTACCGTATCGGCACTTTCTCACAACCGTGCCGTTACTCTAGCCAAAGTACCGTAAGGTCACATTGGCATGACTTGGTCTGGTGTTTCTGCTTACACAAGATAGTATTCAGACATTAGAAGTATAGTCGAGTAGATTTCCTGCTTAATATAGTGTCCTTGCACAGAAGGTGAAGAAATGCTGTAAAACTTGCGCGCAAACAAATAGTTTCGACTGTGACGCCGGCCAATTGCGGGAGCAAAATGCCGGCAGTACTGGCGTGGCTACTTCTTCACGCGCAAATTTTACCGCATTTCACCTTCTGTGCAAGCACACTATATTAAGCGGAAAATCTACTCGACTATAGCTAAGCTGATCGTTGAGTTGATGCCTATTTGTATGAGTGTTTCATGCTCCTATGTGCGCAAAGACCGCAGTCAAACTCGTTGTCACGGTTTTAAGAATGAACCATACAGAATTTGTCTCAAAACAAAGAAGTACTAATAAAGGGTGGGGGGGGCGCACACTACTTGTAGATGTCAATTAGAAATTGCCCCGACGCGGCGCGTTACAGTAACCCGGGCGGGAGGCAGCAGGGCCAAGAAAGATTTCTCAGAGGAAATGTTTGGGGGTCACATTATTATAGTGCCAAAAAGTAAATATTTTGTGAGCAGATGAATGGTAATTTCAATAGTTTCTTCACTATCTTTTTCATTTTTACACGATTTGGGGCCAAACTTCTATTGGACAGTAAAGTTTGACATGGTAATGTGAAAACATTTACAAAAGATGGAATAGTATATCTTGCGAGCCGGCTACCGAGCTCTCCTCGCAAATGATTTCTGCCAGTATGGCGCGAGCGGCGCCTGCGTAAATGATAGTCACAAGTTATGGGATACACAACTAATAAAGTTACTGCTCTGAGTTAGGCTTAATGCCCCTTGGGACACTTCGAAGGACAGATTTTCGCACCTTATTCGAATGATAAACACAACATCATGTAGACAAAACCAGGCACCCCTATTTGCTTGACATTCTAATTGGGAGAAGGCTATTTTGCACAGTATCCAACAGCCACCCTGCGTGGCTTATCTCTACATTTGCCTTGCGCGGCAAACCTTCCCTCCCCTTCTACAAAGACCGTAGGGTGTGCTTCGCGCGCTCGGTCCTGTGTGGTATCAACTTCGCAATTTGACGTCGTGCAAATCGGCCTACTCCTCATAATCAGCTCATAACTGCATGACTGACCTTAGCTCTTGCTTCTCGCGCAGCTTCAGCTTCTGCAGCCATAGCTCTCTGCAGCTGCACAGGCAGGCGAACGTCCTTGACTTCTACCCGTTCGACTTTGACCCCCCAGGGCTCCGTTGCCTCATCCAGTGTTGTCTGTACATACAATTGTTATCTCTATTTGAACAGAATTGAATTATACCTGCATTTGGTGTGAAATCGCTTCGCGATCTGACAGCATCTCGGCTAATGTCTTGGTTCCTAGTATATTTCTCAGCGTGGTTTGTGCGAGCAATTTTGTCGAACGCGCTGCATCCTCTACGTTTGTCACCTAAAAGTGGGGACTACTGAGGAATTTCTAAGTGACATCTATTCTTCAATGGCGCTAACCGATATGGTTGCATTTGATATCCGGAAGTATACGACTGCGTCTACAGCTACAGTGACTGAATCTTTGGATAATATCTAGAATAAAAAATCTCCACGAATGAATATAGAGACATCATTCGATATACCTCTTGAGGTGGTACTTCAAATGAAAGAACTCGTAAATCCACCTTTCTATATGTGTCAATACATGGAACAATAAAGAATATTCCTGCAATTCATAGCTCGTGCATACTCCGCACTTACTTTCTGACTCACCGGGTCCCTTTGCACCACCGGGCATAAGTCGTCCCAGACGAAATATAACCGCTCGTTCGTATTCCTGCACAACCTGCGAAAGGGCCAGTTATAAGGTGAAGCTACAATGCTCTTACTTGTCTTCGAACTCTTATATAAATGGGAATATAAGTGAGAGAAGTTATGAGATGGCGGAGGATTTCAAAACGTTTTGCAGGAAACAAAGTCTTTTTGTTAATAGAACATTCTAATGTACACTTTAGCGTATGCTCACCAAAAATCGAGGAAATTTGCAGGAAAGAGCAAAGGGACGGACGAATTTAAAAGCGTTATATCTAATGTATGCTGTCAAAAAAAGAAAACATGTAGTTTAGTAGTTACGTCAAATTCAACGTGCAAGGTTCCACCCCATGTGTATAACTAATCACATGGTGTGTATATTTGGGTCCGAATCGAATAGAAATTCGATCATTCGAATAAAACATTCGAATATATTCGCATTCGAAATTCGATATATGGAGTTTTTCCATTTTCGAATAATATTCGAAACTCAAATAAGTGAGAAAACGGATTTTTGAATAAAATTCGAAACTCGAATATTCAAAAAACAGAGTTTTGAATAAGATTCGAAAACTCGAATAATCAAAAAACAAGGATTCGCATGAAGTTCAAAAACTCGAATAAATTAAAAACGGGATTTCGAATAGATTTTATTCGAATGTTTATTCAAATTCATATTCGAATGTTTTCCGTACTTAGACTGATTCTAGTTTTGCAGAGCCAACTGCTGAGTACCAAGCTCGCTTCGCCTGCATTTTTTTCCACCAAACTCGGTAATGGATCTTTTTGGAGTCGTGATGACTTTGAACTGTATGGAAAGTCGCATTCCTCCGACTGCTTGCGACATTAAAAAAATAGTTGTGAATTTTAATTGATGCACTTTCGATCAATGAAATAGTTCGGACTGCTATTGGCAGCAAATAAGAAAAAAAAACAGCTATCGAATTCAAGCTCATGCTGCGAGTTCCAGGAAATGTAATGACATGCCTGTTTCTCTTTCCTTGCATTGCTCGTGCTTTTGGAAGCAACGGTCCACTATAGTGAGCACTCTTGCTTGTAAAACTCATGCTGCACAACTGCCTCTGTTCTTTACCTTAGAGATTTTTCGCTAATTCGTGTATTTTGAGTGAAGGACATTGCAGCTGTAGTGGAGGATTAGACAATTGCTGAATTTTGCAGTCATGTCACCTTGCAAAAGTTTGTTTAGTATATGGTACATGATAGTTCACAGTTATCACGTGCATCCAAGATCTTCACGGAGGCTTGTAGGCACTTCAACACCCGGAGCAGGCTGTCAACTATGGTGAAGACTAAAGTCGGACGAAGAAGGTCCACATTGAGAAATGCGAGGTTTGATTATGACAGGCCCGCACCTACTTCACGCGACAGTAAGCGATTTGCCAGTTACAAGATGCTAGCTATGGGATGGGAGTTGGTATAGGGGGTAAAAGGGAGATGCTGATTATGGATCAAATTTTATTTTGTCGAATCATCGATTTTTTGGAAAATTTTGAGCTACGAGGCTGGGAGTTTGGTACAGGGGGGGGGGGAGAGAGGGAGGTAAATGAGGGTGCTGATTATGAATAAACATTTACTTTGATGCTTTTATTGATTTTTGAAAGATTTTGAGCAACGAGGCTGGGAGTTGGTACAGGGGGTAAATGAGGGTGCTGACTGAAAATAAACTTGGCAAATCTGGAGCTAGGAGTGGATATAGGGGATATGAAGGTGCTGATTATGAATGGATCGGCTTTAGCCGAATATGTCAGCTAGTTTTAGATCTGGTTGCTCTAGTTATTCGATAAATCATTCGAATATTCATTCGAAATTCGACTCCCTATGTCCGAATATAATCGATATTCATTCGTTCGATATTTCTGATTTTCCGATTTTATGAATTCATTCATTCGAGAGTTTTTAAATCTCGAATTTATTCGATATTCGTTTATTCGAGATTTTTTAATTTCGAATTTATTCGATATTCATTTATTCGAAATTTTTCATTCTCGAATTTATTCGATGTTTATTCATTCGATGAAAAATTTCGAATTTACCCAAGTATAATGGTGTGGCACGCCGTAAATTTTAATATTGCGTGAAACGGGAAGAACGAATAGTTGAAAGTTCATCAACCAAGCACAAAAATCTAGAGTACGATTAGAGAACTTTCACAACTATTCATGTGCGCAGACTGCTCTCACTCAAGGCATTTCTCAAGCAAAAGTGAACAGAGGAGGAAATAATTTGTTCAACATGGGTGCTGAGTAAGCTTAACATTTTACCTGCGATACAAAGATGTTGGGTTCCAAAAAAAAAGAAACAGCAGATGTCACTATATTTGAATGGCATGGTGATAACTCAAACAATGCTCTTCGAAAATTGTCGGTGGAGAGTAGGGAGCAATCAAACTTCATGAAAGCCAAAACCAGCAAGTGAAAATGACCTCTGTAGGAAGATATGGCTGGAGCCTGTCATTCTTGACATTTCTCTCACTGTTTACTATATATTATCGAGGATATAATAAAATCCACCCACCTTGATACACATACATGCTGATACAGGAAGTGTAATAAATATTAGGAGGTACGAAAGTATCGTGAGGATCCAGCCGCATACGCCAAACTCATTTTGAATTGTTGCTGAAACAAAAGCCCATAATCAATTGCCATCCTCACTTATCGCAAAACAGCGAAATGCACAACAGTAGATGTCGTGCACCTAGCACTATGTTACAGCTAGGAAAGAATTCCTTGTATAATCTCCGAAACCTCGAACTTGCTGGAGGGGGGGGGGACGAATACTTAGAACCTGCAGTCTTCCCATATCGTTCAATAATGGATATATAAAATTTTTCTTGCAAAACCGTCAAAACAATCCTCTGAGCAGCAACGAAAAAGGGGATAACACGCAATAACGACTCACCTTCAACCTTGTTTTCTCATTTTGAACTCTTCCTTTCATTGAGCTGTTACAGAAATGCAAGCTGTTACTGTTTTTGAAGACCTAGGCTACTCACAAACTTTTTTCTACTTAAAAGGTTGTAGGGTTCGAAGAGGTGCAAGGTTTTGAGGACATTCATCATACATATTGGTAAGAGGAATGAACCTCATGCATTAGGATCGAATAACTTTTCCAGTCGTCGTATCTCATAAGTGATGAAAGATTCGAGCAGTGCAAGTTTCTCGGAAGAAGGAAACTCCTAAGAACTTGTGCTTGCACCTTATATGAATCTAGGCATAGTGTGCGTACTGCAATTGTTTACGCGCAAATGTTGTCAACGCAAGAACAACATTACCTCACTAGTATTGTTAATATATCGTTTATGGCAGTTACAGGTTATATTATAACGATCGTCAAATCTAGCAGGGTATGCATAATATAATGCATATGAATCGGCACCAGGGCTCGGCACGAGTTGGCACCAGGGAAATTTCAAAACGAAGTCCCGTTTGATATTGAAAATTTCGTATGAAGTCCCTTTTGACCTGTTTTGAAAACCCGTCATCATTTTTAAATTATGTAAAAAAATGTAGTAGTGTTTTCATGCATTTCTGATTTCATGAAAGAACTTTTCACAGCTTTCTGAACTTTTTAAGTGGTCGAATCACATCTTGAGAAGCAGAAAAAGCCGATTTTTCGACGGCGGAGCGGACCGAGTGGTTTTCAAATTGCTATAAAACGCTGAAAAGAGAACATTATAAAACTGTTTCTTCTCCGTATGTAATCTTTTACAGTGTAGATACATTTTATGTAAAAAAGTATGAAAACTTATGTGAGCAAAGTGTCGGTGCCAGCTCAGCTGGCATCCAGCTGGCACGGTGCCAGCTAATTCAGAAAAAAGTTCGGCACAGCTTTCATTCACATAAGTTTTCATAAATTTTTGGCTCGTAGTTCCGGTCCAACAACGCGCATGCACACACCAAATTTGGTGTCATACCATTGCGTTTTGGCTGAAAACAACGCCTTTGTTTGTTGATGGACAGCTTGCCAATGGCATGCCGGTGGCATGCCGGCGGCATTTTTGCGGCAGTTCTCCGCCTCGGCTCCTGTAGAAACGATATCCCCTTTGCTTTCCGCGCTAAAAACGATATCCAGCTTGACCCGGTGCCAGCTGTGCTGAGCCCTGATCGGCACTTATAATGCATCACCTTCTTTTCCCTCAGGTACAAAGACTTCTCAGTAAGTAACAGAACTTTCCTACTTTTCCTTCAGCGGGAATCTCTGTAAAAAGGCGCTTATCTCTGCTGTCATGGCACTGGCCTCGGACTCTAGTCAGATGAAGGGTCCACCTACGATCGCATGTAAAAATCGACATATTGTCCAACCTTACTCTAAACTTCAAAAATGACATATGCTTGTCTTTAGCAATTGTTATCAAGCAATGTTTCACAATGGATAAAAAGTTGAGGGCGGCAAAGCGCTTACCGGGAGACTTGCAGCATCCTTACTGGAGGCAAAGTAGCATTCTAATTACGGAATACCATTCAGAAGATTTTGCCGATATTTTCGAGAAATAGTAAAAAAACGATCGAATTTTTCCAGATGTACTATATTCCTATACTTGAAGTACTGTACTCCGATTTCGCAAACAATGCTTTGCAGTCATAAGAAATATCCACGCTGGAGTTTCAATTCTTAGATTATTCATGGGAAAGCGGGGCGCATGAGATGAAGTAGCGCCATGTAACTCAATATGTGTGTGCACAATCCCAATCACAAAACTATTTTGCTGAAATCAAAAATTATGTTATTCCTTTTGTTTATCCCCTTTTCCTAAAAGACAAGAATGAGAGCAATTAATCATTTCTTGGCTCTGTTTCATAAAAATCGCAACGTGTTGTGCGCAAACTAATCAAGCTTGCCACATTGAAGACATGGTGAGTAATGGGAAAGTTGCGAAAGACACGTGAGGATTTTTGATGTTTGACAAATTTTGGAGGACATCGCTACTCAATTATCGATAACAACTACCAAAGTTCGAGCATCAAAATTCTTCGGCATTGACTCTTTCTTATCTGTATCAAAAGAAGTTTAAAAAACTAGATATCTTGTACTGAGAAGAGGTGGAAGTCAAAAGCACTCAAACAGCATTCTTAGACTTGCATTCATTCTAGGCTAATGAACTAGTTTAGAGCTTTCACAACAAGCGGTATGAAGGAATGAAACGTGACGAAAAACATGTCGTGCCACAGAGAGAAGGTAGCAAAACGGTTTTTGTGCTCGTTATTCATAGTTATGCATCAGGTTTCGTGAATGCAAACCTAAGTATTCCAAACGTAACAAATTTACATTCGATCTAGAAACGAAATTTTGAGGCAATAGAAGGCATGAAGCACGGTCTGTGATGAGTTTCTATACTTGACTATGACAATAAATATGACTCGGCGATTCATAACACGCAAAGACTGGTCGCCGTTGCGTACGACCAAGATAGCTCGTGCATGAGGGAGAGACAGCAGATGGTAGGACTAACAAAAGAGTGCATGATCAGAGAGACTCCGATAGTCCGCAGTCTTTGCGTGTGATGAGCTGCCTATACATCTCTACTCAAAGCTTAGATATGAGTATGAAATGTATTCTCCGGCTAAACGCAGAAAACAATACTCTCTGAGGCGGTCTAGTCTACAAGCAATTTTCAAGATCTTGAAAGACAGATTAGAAATGCTTCTCAGTAAAAAAGTCGCCAACCTTCTTTGGCCCAAACTCAGAAGTGGAAAGTCGAACAAAGTCAAATATGACTAGTAACTGAATATTGTTACTAGTCATTGATCGAAAATTATTTCATACTATAACAGAAAAAGGATAAAGTGTGTAGTGGTTAGGGTTTTGCTTTTGTGGTTACCTCCGAGTTTTTGTATGAAAGAGGAGACAACTGAGACGCTCGGCAACGCAAAACGTACGCGTTCTTATTAAGACTGCAACAGTTGCCCCACTGCAAGTTTTCAAGAGAGTTTTCAAGGAAACCAAACGCTAGCCCGGTTCTTTTTCTCTACAGCAGCGTTCTTGCAATGTTTTCCTTTCATAAAGGAAAAGAAGTTACTCTTGCCTAAGCACACATCTGACTTCAAAAGTAGAAAAATGAATAGTTGTGCTCACATAGCGAATTCCAGTACACAGCCATTACATTAGTCCACTTACGCAGTATTTGCACAATTTTCAGCACTGAGTTGTTTCCCGTAATTTTCTATGCGCTTAACCCAAAAATGCACATTTTATCCTATTTGGTGACAGAGACTACATGCTAGCATTCATGCATTACACTTTAGAGCTTGAGCATTCGTTCTCCAAATTTGGACAGGTACTCAGCCCTGTGACGCAGACATCCGATAGAGGAAGTGAAGAGCGTGCGAAGTACGCACACTCGCGAGTTGGCTGAACGGGCGGCGTTGACCCCAGTGTACACTTATGAACTGTTCATTTGTTCAACTCAACTGGAAATCCGCCACCGTTGCGCCAAAATCTCATGAGTCAGTCCTGCGCGAACGCTGCTGCATGTGCGTTATTGGATTTGTGAGCAAACAAATTAGTGATGAAAGTGCAACGCTGACGTGTGGCCTGAGAAGCGAGCACGCGACTTTTTGGATGTCTTAACATCAGCATAATTTCGTCCACCTAGACTTGATTGATTATCATTCATAAGACAAGCTTATGGTGCATACTCACGTGTTTCATAACACTAATGTGAAGAAGCTTATAGATTTATGGAGGCGAGAATTATGAGTTACAATGAGCGCTAAGTAAAGTGGAATCAGCACCGATACTGTTAGTTAATAGCATTAAAATTTGGTTCAGAGCATACAGACTTCAGATTCAATTCAGATGAACAAGTCGCTTCAGACACCTATGTACTTTTCTAAATCAAGGAGCAGCTGCTCAACAGGCTAATTCGTGAGCTTTCATAATCCAAGAGGGTGTTCGAGTGGGGCATAAAAAGGTTTGGATAATCTCGGTCGAGCCAAAATCCCTGCAGATAAATGAAAATTTGAGGCATAAAGAGGTGCTCAAGAAGAATAAGGTTGTGCGCAGAATAGGCAATAAAATGGCATGTGTTAGTAGTATCAGCAAACTGCTTGAAAGGCTACCTTGCTCTTCTTGTTTGATTTCCTCTTTGTCAGATTTAGCCTTATCCTCCTTTTGTGTCCCATCTAGCTCAGCGTGATGAGGGAGTGCCGTAGTTCTATTCTGAGGAGAACACACATTTTAACTTAAGTGAAAATAGACGAGGATAAAGTACAGGGTTGTTAAGCACCTCTTCTAAGTGTTCTAGCGCCCTCATGGCCATGTTCTCAATCTCATCGCTAGACGAGCTGAGAAGATCGTCGTCCTTGCTACTACTACTGGGCAGCATCGGGCCTTCCTGTCCGAAGCCGTGCGAGGACAGCGACGTCTGCGAGGGCAACTCGGCCAGGCGCGTTTCAACCTTCGCCGAGCTCGCAGACGACAGTGAGACGATCGAGTTGCGCGCAGACATTGTCCGCTGGTGGTTGTAAGTGTGAAGGAATTGAGCAGTTCAATTTGAAGAGTAGTGGAGAATGCAGTATTTGTTGCCGCCTTATCAGCTATGAATGGAGGAGGGATATGGCATACGATGCCAGTGTAGTCATTCTCAAAGCGAAAAGACATGAATACATGATAGGAAGGGGCGCATCCAGGGCAAATTCGGGCTCAAAGGTTTTAGTGGCGTGGTGTGGCGGTTTCATTATCTTGCAGCTAATAGAAATCATTTAGTCCATCGCAGCTATGCTTACATTTACTAATCCATGATATTATCGTACTCTATGAGAGGAGCATATATTCTCAAATATATTTGGAATGCAACCGAACTCTCGTGAGAAGACGTGACTTACATCCAACAGCGATCAAAACAAACACAAGTACAACAAATATTACGCAGATGAACACAACGACTTTCTGTCCTTGTAAAGCGTAGACCCCTGAATAGAACACGTATTCTGTTGGTTAACAAAACTGTTGGAGTAGACATACCCATGTCTGATACACTTTCCAGAAAGCGTCGAAATCTGCTGCGGAAGCGAAGGCAGGTGAGATACCAAGCAACTGACAGCGAAATATGCTTTCATCCGCTTTTGCACGCATTTTAGCGATTTGAATGCAAGACTCCGAGAAAAAACGCTAACGAATTTCAGAGGCAACGCTCGCTTTCGCGGCGTTCGCTTTCGACAGTTTTTTGGAGTTTGTGAGCTCTAATCGTTGTACGTCGCTGGTGAGCAGAGAGCAGGCGATGGGATCGAAAAGAAAAGAGGAGAAGAGAACAAAGAGAGCAGAGTTGAGAAGTATGTGGTTGCCCAGGAAGGAGAGATGGAGTGAAATTCGTTGGTTTCAATTCATGCGTGTGACTTTTGCATTCAAATGTAACGCCCCTAGCTTCTTATTAGATTCACAAGCTTCTATTCTAGACGCTTATATATCGGAACATGGCGGAACATAAGGTCGTAGATGTAAGCGTTTCAAAAGCTCAATTAGACGAGGGCTTGCATCAAGACACTGAGATATTTGAAAAGAACCGAACGACTGAAGCTGAAGAAAACCGCTCAGTAACGGACGCATAACTGATGAGCTTGCTGAGCTTGCTCGTGTTCTTTTACATCTCTCTTCGCAACTGAATAATTACTGTTGACCTTGTCACATTCTTCAAAGGTCGCATTTTTCACTTTTTTGCTTATCATCATGAGTTTGGCACGGAGTGGCAGCTTTCTGACAGACTGATTCATAGGAGTTTTTTTTCTGCCGATCAGAAATAACGAAGCAATCGAGTTGATATATGATATAGTTGATATATGTATTCAAAGTCTATAAATACCATAAGAGAGAGGTGAGCGAGCAAAGCGCTAGATGCTAACGCAAACTCAGGGCAGAAAATTTGTACTCAGCTCTTTTCCTCGTTTTAGTTCACCAGTACATATGAACTTCTGTGATATACGAGCTACTACACAGCTAGAAAAGTCATTATATGAATTATCTTCTCCATTGATTTCCTCAGAATGACCTTTCGAAACAACGTATTTCTCTATCCGTATAACTAAAGAGAACGCTTTCTCTCCTATGCAGATTTCGATGCTTCCAGGTCCCTAGCAAAGAGACAAGGAATTAGCGTTGTTTTCCATTATTTTTTGTAAACTTTTGACTTGAGTCAATTCAAGCAAATACTTTGGAAAAGTCAGACTGAAATGCTCACCTCAGGTGAACCAAGGGATGGCAGGTGCGCCTTGAAAAAAATTGTGCTTCTCTTTCACACACATGAGTTTTTCATCATCATCCATATTTTGTTTTTGCTCTCTATTGCACGCCTCCGCACCAGAATGATGTCATTTCGTCTATGTATGTTCTAGATGGACAAAAGTTTACAATTATGTCAGTACACAGGAGATAGATGTTGAATTGCCTAAGCTTGTGCAAGATGTGATTGAGCGCCATGAGAGCTTAATTCCTCCCTGAGGCGATGATTTGAAAATATGCACACAGTAGCGCGCAATTATGATCCGCCCTTCCCCCCCCCCCCCCCGCCCTTTAAGACATTTGAGTCCAGGGCCCGGCAGAAGTGTGCAAATGTCAAGATGGAAGTCGTTGGGGAAGGGGGGGGGGATACCAGAGGAGATAGTGTTAACCTCTCGTGGAGGCCCATCAAAGTAACTCATGTTAGGAACTTTCACATGCACTACGTAACATTCCACATTCTCCCTGAATGACGAACAAGTTTTTGCATAGCCAATGTCTTAAACTCGACGTTGCCCAAAGCCGCAAAACTCGAAAAAAATTCTTTGTAGTATGTTGCGTTGTGTACCCACCTAGTTTGAAGCGCATGAACAATGATATGACACCAGATCTGGTTTGCATGCAAGGTAAGTAAGTAAGTAATATAACAAATCATGAAATAATCTAGAGTCTTTATGTGAATGACGAGAGCAGCAAGTTTTTTTTTTGAAGTTTATTTTACCACTAGAATGGAATGACTTCTTTATAATGCTAGTTAAGAAGAAATATGGTAGAGTACGTCAAACAGGACTAAGAACGGAGTACGAAGGTATATCATATAAGCTGTGAATAACGAGCATTGCAAATTAAAGGATTCCAGTTTATAAATTCTACCTCTCGTATAAAAACTTCCACATTCAAAATCTACTACATGGTAAGAGTTTGGTTCGTAATCCCTACGTTTCTTTTTGCTATGACCCAGGAAAGCATCTGGAATTCGTGTCTCCCATAGGAAAGTGCGCTCCAGCTGAACACTGCAGCGCAGGTGCTTGGTCGGAAAATGATGAATTCAAGGTGGAGTAGGTAATTACAGAGGTTTGCTACCTTTCCCGACCTTTTCATTCTCGTCGAGCCCTTGCAAAGATCTTTATATGCGTAAATGCCAACAATGAAAAACTCCATAATTACTCATTATTAGTCGTCAAGAGATTGAATCACATTAACGTCTAGATTATTCTCTTTTGCCAGGGCTTGGCACAGGTGGCTTATATGTAGGTTGAATATCGTTTTTGAAAAAAAGCAAAGGGGATATCGTGTTTGTGACCGAAAAATACGACGTTTTTTAGTCGACGTTTCGTTTTTTAAGGGTTTTTACGCTTATGGTTTGGAATTATAGGGAATTTCGTAAGCTTTTGGAAAACTCAAGGAGACTTCGTTTTTTGCATTTTCGGAAAGCCTCATGCCTAACCCTGTCTTTTGCGGATCAGTTTCATGCAAGGAAGGAAGAAGTAGTGCACTTACGTCTCTTTGGTGGTACGCCCTTCTTTGGAAAATAACGAAAGTTTTCAGTCCTTATATGCGGCTCGTCAATCACCATCCAGGCATGTCTGCGAATAAATCACCACTGTAAGCTGGAAGTCAAGCTACACAGAACTATTCGAACAAACTATTGACAGAATCCAAAAGGAGGGCATGACGCATGACTGTAGTGACGCACAGTTTGTCAACTACAGACAGTTTCTGAGGTTTGCTGAATAAGCAAAAACAGAAAGTATTGAAAGCGTGACAAATTGACAATGTGTGAGCAGCAATAATGTTATCCAACCATAACAGTAAAAAAACAGTAGGATATATTGTAGTAACTTTATTCCTGAAAAGGCACAAGTGATGTCACTTTGTATTATTCGCTAGATTATTTAGCTTTCTAAAGGAAATTATCCCGTAAGCAATAGTCATGCACATTTTCGTCAATTTATACACTCGCTTGATTTCCGTGCAGCCATTGTTCAAACTCTTTAGCTAAAGAAATGCGCAAAATAGTTAGAATGGGTTTGAAAGCTAAATGCTTCACTCCAGAATGATACAGTGAAGATGGATTTGTGTAGTGTACTTTTACGCCAGTTCGTGCCAACTCACTCAAAATTCGCAAGTCCTGAATCGGAACGCAAAGTTCAGCTGCCAAAATGCAACAATCAAAAGAAGTTCCCTAAATTTGATTTAGCATCTAAAAACATTTCCTTCATGTGATCGTCAGCTGGAATTCTGCTAATCTTTGGACCAACAAAGGAAGAGTTCCGGAATCTTTTGAGCATTCTGGCGAAAAGATAGTTAAGCTTAAATGTATACCATCAGCACTAAGTTAGTGAACAATGTAAAAGTTCAAAAAAAAACTTTTTGAACATTAATTTGCTGTTTCGAAAGAGATCCCTCATCAAAAGGACACAACACGTTGAATTAATTATAATCCATAAATTAAGAGTAAGGCACTTTGAATTGCGCTCTTTGAAGTTTGCTTCATCCAATTTACTGCAAAAGCTTGGCATTTATTTGTAGAAAAGGGAGTTCTTGATTTCGGAAGGAGTCAGCGGTAGTCATTTAGCTTAAGGTAACATTATACGGCTCGGGGTTAAGATTTACTTTCCACTTGTGACGCTTGCAAATGGGATGGAGTGTCGTTGAGGATATATGCACATTGAATAACGATAGCAAAAATTGCCCTGTTGGCGCTGACATGAGCATGACTTGACTTGAAGTTTCTATCTTTTTCTTTGGTAGTAACGAATGGAGTTAGTGCAAATGGGAAGATATGTCTGAGGGTCATATCAGGGAGAAAGTCATCTCCTCAACGGTCACTTAAGATTAAAGAAATTCCTAGAGAAACTAGATCAAAACAAAAACAAAAAGCCTCTTTACTTCAATGTAAACACCCTATCTGCCCACACTTTTATGGGAACATATTTCATTGTTTGGAAGATTCTTGCGTACCCACATCTTTGATGAGGGAATCCCTCAGGATCGCTTAGTTCCGCAGAAATCGTTTGTGAGCAAGAAGCAATTCACCGTTGGCAATAGTAGAAATGTAGCATAAATATGAATTGTTAATTCACTTACATACATTCTTTGTTTTATCATGGAAATCCCTTGGAGGTATAATAAAAATATGCTCACATTCCACAAAAACTATTTTTTTAATAGAAACTGCCTTACTCAAAGCCCAAGTCTGAATCTAAGCATTTTGCCTAGAAGAACAACATTATATAGAATAGAAGCTACAAAATAGTGCTGTTTGTACAATGGAGTTACAGAAAAAGTCGATTTGGTCGAGACATAAGACATATCCAATGAAGTTGCTTTATGATGAATTGTGAAGGTTATTGATATGCCGTCTACGACTTCTTTTGCAATGCAATTTCTCTTTTCCTATTTGCTAGTGTCACACGTTTCATTCCAAATCTAATTGTGCAACAGCGTGTTTAGTAGTATTGGCATGTAAAAACTGAGAAAACTTGAACACAAAACAATTTTTTGATCAGGGCAATACATGTGAAAAACAAGCAATAGTTCTTTCCGAGAAACCTAGCTAAACACATCTTGATATTCTTATAACAAGAGTTATTGGAAGAGGTTACAGCAAAAATTTATAATAAATGACATTCAGATGCCGCCAGTTTTTGCAGCGTTATACCACCACGCTTTTAGATGTATAAAATCTGTAGGAAAAAAAAGTCGTGGTAAAGTGTTCAACCGTTGAAATTCTTCCAGCTGGTTTCAAGACCTTCGTCTAAACACTTTATTGCCATTTGTATTATGAGAGTTTACGATAGGTACTTTTTCTTTCATCTTTCCCTTCGCTTCTTGACCTGAGCGCCATCAAGACAAAAAGTGTTGCATATCAATTTTCCATGTTACTGAAGTAATAAGAAAGCAAATAATTTCTACTTAAGGCAAATATTGGAAGAAAACTGAGCAGAAGAACAATTTAACTTTGATGAGGGCAGTACGTATGAAAATCGAGTGATAGTTCTTCCTGAGGAGGCTCGCTAAATCACATCTTCGAAAAACTAAATATGTAGAAGAGATTATGGTCGCGTCTATAAACGCTGGCTAGGATGGAAGTCGTTGAGGTGGTGTGCTTTTGAAGCAGTTCGTTTTTTCTAGCAAATAACAGACAATGCAGCTTTGTGTGAGTTCTCCCACCAGGATAGTTAAGCTCAAGATGGATCTGATTAATTAGGAGCAAAAACATGGGATTTATTACATTCTTGCCAAATAAAGGAGAGTGTAGAGTATTGTTAGACTGTTCCATGAGTCTCACACCAAAAATTATGGTAGACATATTTTGAGAAGTTCAAATTATTGAGCTAAACAATCAAAACCTATATGTTGCACATTTCATTATGAATAACAAATGTTTTATATTTACACATATCAGAGATCTTATCCGTAACGAATCAAAAATTTTTAATAGAAAAAAGTCGAGCCGATTATAACTCTTCATAGTCAGAGATAATAGGCTGCGAGACCGTAACTAAAAGTGAATTTAAAATCGACTGCACTTAATTCACATGTTCCATTCGTCTTATATATTTACTTGAACAAAAATTTCGGTGCAAGATTGATGAACCAGCCCGATACAGAAAAGCTTACCAAGCATCTAAAAGATATTCAGAAATGTCTAATAGTTTGTACAGCCCAAATATCCGAAGCATGAGAATAACTCAGTTAAAGTTATAGCAAAGCTTTCACCCATATAAGCAAAGGAGTTGCTTCCACAAAAAAATCGAACAGCTCATTGATGGATTAGCAAAAGACAAAAAACGAAAGCTTCACTGAAGATTTTTTATGAGATATGATCGGCTAAAAAGCAGCCATTCAGCTATGTCACATCAATTTTAGCCCTCCAAAAGTGAGAGATGTTTTCATTTTTGAATGAGAAGTTACTTATGTAATTTTCTGTATCTCGAATAGTATTAGCGAGGCTAGAACGCTACATTTGATCAAGCTAGCTAATATACACACATACACATAGTTACACATTACAAATACTTGGCATCTGAATATAAAGAAGGCGTGACCAATGATGAGTTAGCAGGTCTCTTTTTCATGAAAACTAATTGGCTAGGCATGAATTCAAAAATGCACTAATGAAATCCTTGAAATAACCAAGCAAGTTAATTTTCGAAGCCGAGAGTACGCAGACGTTTACACAAGAATTGCAAGCTATGGGGCTGACAGTTCTGACACTTGGATTCTAACGTAGAACATCCGGAAAGAGATGTGTCATATTCATTCGAAAGATGTCATGGTTTTTTAGTGTGCCTATTAACATCACGTTTAGCAAGACGCTTGCATCTTGATCGTGGATAACTTACGCGTTGGTTTCGTATCAAGACTTCTTTTCTTTACAGGCTTAAATTCTCTTTCAACCGCTATGAGTTAAGATCGTAGAATTCACGTAATTTAGAAGATCACTCGGTAAGATGAGCAAACTGTTTGTCTCGATCCACAATTCAAGAAATCAAGCGTACTTTGGTAAAAAACTTGAGAAGTGTAAGCAGTACCGTAATCCAAAGTCGAGAAAAATTTGGAGATGTTACACTTATTCCTAGATTTTGATTTGTTACTATATTTTTTTGCCGAATCTTACAATGATATCTCTAATTTACTAAACCTTTGCCAGCATCATTTGGTTCATTCATGAAAATCTATATGAATTCACTTCATTCACTGCATTTCTTCCGTTACTATCGTAAGCAAGCTTATCAATGAATGATAATTTTCTTTCGCTTGTTACCAGATTGGTAATACTTAAAGAAAAACGATTGGAATACGACTGGAACACAAATACAAATTGAAAGAGATTCTATCAAGTATACGGTAATAGCGGTGCAACGTTAGAAATGTGTGCGAGTTAGAGCGAATTCCAATAGCACTCGAGGTACTTTCCCGTTACCTGGCTTCCAACTGAATGTTGTGCGCTGTGTGCTTCGTATATCCATGGGATTTAGCTTGAATTGCCAAGACTGCCTATTAGTCAAGCGTAAAAAAAAAGAAATCTTTAACCTGCCATTGAAGGCCATTATCGTGACGTTAACATAACAATTTATGTAAGTATGAATACGTTGACCGCCCTAGAAGAAAGAAAAAAGTTGTTACAAGATTTTTCTGAGTTCATGTTTACTGCTTTCCCAAAAAACAATTTTTTTGTCCGAATTTCAAGAAAGCGTCCAGGATTCTTTCCTCTTAATAATGCTATCGAACGAGAACCATGGACAGTTTTTGAAGAAAAGAACAGTTTTTTATGAGAAATGTAGAAGCTACTTTTTGAGAAATATAGATAAAAGCTTCTTCAAGAGTAAAGCTGCATGAGCACAATTCATTGCTTGCAGATGATAGGAAGTTGTTCATAGCATCTAGGGTTACGCATTGTTGAGTGCCGGAAGTTAGGAGATCTCCGGAGAGTGGAGTACTCCTTCCTCGACGACGTTTTATCGAACTACCACGAGTAATTGAATCGTCGGTGGGGAATCACTTTGAATTCGAAACATCATGTGATGGATGAATTGATTATCCCCAAAAAGAGTTAGTCCCATTTTAGGAAGGAAAATTGAAATTCAAGTCCAGCACTTGCATCTTTCTTCAGCCATTCCACCCGATGTGCCAAGGTAGATTTCTTGCGTACTGCGAAATAGGTTGAGAAGCATTCATGGGATATTTGTTGCCCCAGAAAGCCGACAAGGAAATTTAATTCGGTTCTTCGTCATCTGAGGGATTTTCAGGATTTAGGACTTTGGCTGGTCGCAAAGGTGCGAAGTCCAATGTGGCGGCATTCTTACATTCTTTTCGAGCAAACCTTGTAGTTATACATAAACCTTGTGTTATTATACATAATGTCGTGAACTATCAATAGTGCGTTCTGAAACCATAGAGTGGTGCAATTTTTCTTCCTGAAAGGAGTTAGAAATGGCCCAAACACGGTGGCTTCGCTGTCTTTTCCGCAGATGAAGCATTTTCGTAAAAATACGTCAAGGTCGCTTTTCAAAATAATTTAATACTATAAATGAAGTATAGGGTATTCAAAAAACAGTGATGATGGCGCGACTAAGCGGCACGACGTACTTCCGCCAATCGCATTTACTTGTTTTTCATCTCTACTTGAGTGGTTTTTCTCTTTACGTATGATAGAATTTAGACACTGGAAGTGACGTACAAGGGGAGTTAGGTAACTTAGATTAGCGTTTCGAGATGAGACACATATACCCTATTTTCAGGTGTATAAGCCGCACCCTTTTCACTCTAAAGGCGAACACGCCAAAAGACTGACTGTCATCATGGAGCGCGTTAAAGGCAGTGCGTCGGCAGAATGAGACCCGCGGCAAAACAAGGTCACAGGGTAGGAACCCTCATAATGAAACCTATGGGCCAAAGTTCGATCTTCCTCTGCCACTTCTAACCCCCGAAATTTCTAAGCGAAAGCAGCGTTCATCTCCTGTCCTCTCCGAATCCGCCCACCTCATGGACGAGTGAACGCGGAGCCCGTCATGGCGAAGACGCAGAGTCGTTGCGGGACCTCATGCTTATAGCATTGCGGCTGGCGCTCTGACCGTGGAAAACACTCGTCCATGGGGTGGGCGGGTTCGGAGAGGACAGGAGATGAGCGCTGCTTTCGCTTTGAAATTTCGGGGGTTAGAAGTGGCAGAGAAAGACCGAACTTTGGCCCATAGGTTCCATTATGGGGGCTCCTACCCTGTGACCTTCTTTTGCCACGGGTCTCACTCTGCCGACGCACTGCCTTTAAGTGAGAGCAGTATGCGATAAGGCGACCGCTTCGCGAGACATATGCGCGGCGGCGCGCCTGGGTCTGCTCGCGTTTAGAGCAAAAAGGGTGCGGCTTATACACCTGAAAATAGGGTATTTGCAATCAACTTCGGACGCTGATTCCAAATATTCCAGTCCGGACGAGGGTGGATGGTTCATCGTCCAAAACAGGCGCGAGCAAAGTGGTCCACAACATTTACTATCGTTGGAGCGTATGGGATGCACATATATAGCAAAGAGGCGGAGAACCGCCATCGCGTTGTGCTTGCGCGCGCAAACCTTGTATAAAGTTCCGTTTTTGTTCGAAATCGGCCTTTGAATCTAAGTTTTCGATAGGTTCTCGCCTTGGGGTGGGATAATAGTTGTTCGTGTTTGAGAGTTGAACATCATTTGCCGTGCGCAACCGCAACTGAACCTGCGACATCTTTTGTGATGGCGCTTCCACACCTCGCGGCGAGTGATCTTGTCCAAATCTCGAATGCAAGCGACTATGCACAACCCTTCTTGGCGCAAGCGGTAGTACCTTACGAGGGCTCGGCACGGGGTGGCTTTGGCGATTTGGGTACGAAGTCCCCGTTAGCTTCGCTACAAAAATAGCCTATGACACCTCATGAATTGATTAAACATGAGAAACAAAGAAGAACAGAAAGAATACAAAAAACATATGCAGACAATCAAGAAACTTATTGTGTTTGTAATCTCCGTATTGGCGGCATGCTGTGTTCGACGCGCATCAACGCGCATTTGGAGCAGGATTGCCTCACTCAAATTTTTAGAAGGGCTGTACAGTCGAGTAGATTTCCTGCTTAATATATTGTCCCTGCAGACGCGACAACGCTGGGGCGTCAATAAATGCCTTGCGAGTTCCCGAGCTAGTGTTTTCTTTGCTTATTTCAGGCTTTTTAGTTGATTCGCTGCTGATAAAGAGGAAAAGGGTAAGTTAAAGAGCAGTTTCTGTTTTCTGAGAAGTTCTATCATCGCATATTCACAAATATCCACGTGGAGGCATTTCGCGTCAGCTTCTTGTCTATTTCTTTTTTGTCATCTCCTTTTCTTCTGTCACTTCTTCTTTCAAACCTCCTTCTTGTGAGTTTTTTTGAACGCTAGTTGGCTTGTCTTGCAGCAACTTCGGCTTTCATCCATAAGAAATAGCATTTTAACCAAGTACTTCATGTGATAAGGACAATAAATCGTAAAAACCTACTAGCGTTCAAAGGAGTACCTCACAAGAAGAAAGAGACCTGAAGTGACAAAAAATAGACAAGAAGCTGACGCGAACTGCTTCCACGTGGATATCTGTGAATATGCGATGATAGAACTTCTCAGAAAACAGGAACTACTATCTAACTTACCCTTTTCTTCTTTATAAGCAACGAATCACCTAAAAAGCATGAAATAAGCAAAGAAAACACTGGAAAACACTAGTTCGGGAACTCGCAAGGCATTCATTGACGCCCCAGCGTTGTCGCGTCTGCAGGGACACTATATTAACACGTTTCGGACCGGTGCTACACATGGTGCAGCACGCTGCTTTGGAAGATCTTTTTAACGTTTACAGGAAGTTTTCTTTTAGTCCAAGGTTATCAAATCAAAGGTCTGAGCTTCTACTTTTCGAATGACTCTGTAGAGTTGCGCCGCCGATACTTGTTTAGGAGATATGAGCACAAATCGAACAACAGTTGCAACGAAGTGCGGCGACGCGAACGACGCGTGCGACGTCGCAACTTCTCTTTGCTTCGATATCAAGGAAAAAACCGTAGTTTCAATACTGATGTGTACACAGTACAACATAGATACTTTTGGATACTATTAGAAACTGAGTCCTTGTTCCTATCATTCAGGAAAGCACAGAAATCCTTTTCAAGCGACAAAATTTAAACACTTCAAATTCACTTAGAACTTCGGGTATGGAACTAATTTGACAAGCTGTTTACAGATGTAGCACACAGTCTACGAAATAAGGTCCCTTTGTTGGCTAATGGCTGAAAGTGCACTTTTTTTCGCCGCGCGCGATTTCGCGGTCCGAAACGTGTTAAGCAGGAAATCTACTCGACTGTAACTATGCGGGGAGGAGGCGAATTGGGGAGGTAAAAACTCTATTGTAGGGTTTAGATGCAAAATCAAGTTATGTAAAAAGTACGAAAGAATTATATTAAGGGAGAAAAATATTTGGATTTTTCTTTTCCAAGCCACCACTTCAAGTGGCTCTCCAGGTGACTCGCAAGCCACTAATTTCGAAAAAAGTTTGCCACATATTTCGATTTTGCGAATGGGGCAGGTAGAAAGGTGATCAGCTCCTGCAATGTTTTCGGAAGATGAGGAAGATGGCATAAAAGAGGGAAGGAGCTGAGGAGGGATGAGGTGGAGATTGTGTGAGGAATGGCAGGTTGAAAGTCGGGAGTATGTAAGTAGGATTCATGCGACAGTGGCGATGGGATAAGCGCAGTTTGCAATGGGGGGGGGCTGCAAAAATTTGTTGGGTTGATACGCGTGAAGTTGGCCTACTCTTCAAAGTTTCTTTGATCACTTTATATTACATAGAAAACCACTTTGCTTTCTTGATAAGTGGATTTTTTATAAGATTTTACCTCTTTCAAGACTCTTTTTCCCTAATTGATTGGCGATTAGTTATATACACCATACTGAGCACACACGCGATTTTTAGGCTTAGCTCACCCCGCAAACGATATCCCCTTTGCGTTTTACCCCAAAACGATGTCGAGCTTGCTCCATAACCTGCGCCGAGCACTGTACCTTACTCTTTCAACTGTAATTGTACCGTTGAGAAAATTGTGATTGTTCTCACAAAATAACTAGTTGAGCAGAATAAGCAGCTTATTTGAGAAAATGATACTTTGCAAATAGCCAACCAGGATACCAAATTCAATAAGACTCACAAGGATGCTGATGCAAACTTCTATAGGAAAGCGCTGTATACGAGGAAGCGCAATCACCCATAGACTTGCATACGCTTGGTAAAATTGGATTTTCTAATCAGAGTGCAGTTCTTCCTTAAGTGCCGTTTTTTATTATTCAGCGTTTAAGAAAACATAGGTAAGTAAAGTGCTCATTGAGCGCTAACATTCTAAATGTCTTTTACATGAAAAGTTTGCATCAAGGATCGAGAACCTCAACAAAATATCTACTCACATGATACCCTCGATATAATGACAAAACTCCGATCACTTCGATTCACCAGTGAATACCGAAAAAACAAGCTAATGTCAATGCTCTTGCTAATCCTACATACTGCATAGTCCAACCATGTTATCTTCGAAGCCGATTGGACTCTTGGCTTATTCAACAAAGAGTCCACGCTGCTGCCCCTTTGTCGCACAAAAACTTCATGAGATGATTCTCGAATGACTGACATTTTCAACTCCAACAAACTTCACAAATTATGAATGAAACATACAAAAAGTCAGCTAATTACTTAAATTCAAGTTTCCAGCGATGCATAAAACCAATAGCATGAGCTGACGCAGCCTTGTAGTCCAGTAAAGATGAGGGCTGCTAGTGTTTGCTTTGCCGTAGCAAATGCTTATGGTATGTATGCTTCCAAAGGTATGCTTCCAAAACTTCTAGAAAGATTGGTCAAACGATAGTAAGCTCAAACTCCTCCTGTAGATTACATTATGGACAGGCTTAAAGAGGTAAAGCTAAATTTGAGAGGAATATAAGACTCCTAAAGTTTCTGTCGTACTTGTGCTTCAGATTGCATGGGAACTAATCTCACGAACATTTGTTCACGATGGGAGTTTCCATTTCCGCCTTCATAGATTAAAAGCTCTTTCCTTTCCTTGGCGCTGGTTTCCTAAACCCTAGACAGTTCCACCAGAAGTGCCCATTTAGACCATATAACATCAAGAAGGCTTTGACATTTAGCTGATGTTGACATTTTAGCAATCTCTTTTTAGCCAAGTAAAATGAGAAAAGCGTTATCTGAATGTTCAATAACCAAAGATATACGAAACTGGTTAAGATCACAAAAGCTCTAAGTTGCTCTTCACAGAACAGTTTGCGGTTACTCAAAACGATATGTTAGAAGTAGATTAGCATAACACCCTCAGAAATTAGATCTGTGTAGCTTCTACATGTTCTCATGGCGTTGAATGCGCCCTCTTTTTGAATTGGATACTGTGGTCGCAAAGTGGATCATCTTTAGTTTAACAACGCGATTTACCTCCAATCAAGGCGTCAGAGCCCATATGGACAGTATACAGAAGATGGCAGCTACCGTGTGCAAAAATATTTTCCAAACACACAGTGCCTTGGGAAAGAGAGATGAGATGGAGTTTTGCATCAGAGCAGATAGGTAGGTATAGAATTCACGTTCAAGCTTATACTATTATCAAGAGGCAATGGGGAAATAGTTGTGGATAACATACGGCTTGTTTGGTTGCGCTAATGTTCTCATATAGGATATTGAGCTCTATGCAGCTATAGCGAGTATACAATTACGAATGAGGAATTTCTGTCTGGTTCCGATCTGAAACTGCCATGAGCTAAACATTTCATCACAGAGCACATTGAACACTGTGTCAGATCCGCTCATTTCTGTTTCGAGACGGTACTCGCATTCGAAAATGGACTGGCTTAACTAAGGTGTAGAGTTCTCACAATCAGTTTTTCCTAGTCAAACAATTAAGCAACTGAAAGACAGCAGGACTTTTGAACAAAATCTTAATAGTAGAATAATAATGAACTGCTGTCAAATGATAGCCCCTTGAATAACCTATGCAACCGAAACTACGAGACTGTAAAGTGCACACGGCCCACCACACGAGCAAGTAAAACGATATAGCTTGCAAATGATACAAGAAGCAGATCGCAAAAATGGAAAATTTATTGCAGTTTGTCATTGCATAAAAAATATGGTCCCTATGAGTGACATTTTTGCACGGCCTGTACATTCCCATATCAAACTCCCTTGAAAAATTAAGATAGCGCTTATACACTCTTCAAGAAGTCCGCAGTCACAGTGAATAGGAAAGATGCAGCTAATTAATGAAGCCTTTAGAGGTCTTGTCTGAGTTTCATAGTACGTGGGAATCACCCTGAAATGGTTATTTCCGTTTGTAGCGTCGACTTTCCTTATTGAATAAGAGGCCACTTTTGAACAGCTTCGTGTTTCTTTTCAGACATGACACATAACCACAGGTATGACTCACCTTTCGACAAATCGAAGTAACTATTTTTCCGAGTTCTGGTCTTTAGCTCGAAGTCATTCATCGATTGTGTGTAATTGAACGTATGCACAGAGTACTGGGCGCAGCAGCAGCCCTTTTACCTTTGAGGTTTGTTTTGAAGATCGATGCGACTAGAATGGAAATGCTATCAAGTATACGAGTTCTCGAACAAGAACCAATCGCGCAGTATTACGCCGAAGATACACATTGCTCGAAAGAATAATTGAATGTTCGGCCATTGTGGGGCGAACTAGCATTTGAAGTGATAACCGCGAGCATTTGCTGAATCAAAACATCGTCTCCGGGGAGCACGCACGCTCTCGCCGCGCATTTCTTTCAGGACCAGGAGTAGTGGCGATCGGATGCGTGGATAGATGCGAGTGCGAAGATTACTCTAGGCTTAATACATTTTAATCCGGCAATGCTACGCACGACGCGATGGGAAGCAATACCTTATCCAACGACAGTAGAATTAAATCTGAGATAGTTCTGAACAACGAAAGATTTGGTCCTAACTCGATAGCAAATGAAAATGAGCGTCTTGTTTGGATTGCGTCTAGCCTGACCTCTTGAATCCCCAGGGTACGGCTTGATCAGTGTACGAAATCTGAGCGTAGAGACAACCGTCAGTAGAGGGGGTCAAAGCTAGATAACCTTGCATCCCAGGAGGAACAACCAAAACTTCATTATGATTAGGAAACAAGGTGGTGCGTAAAGCACTGTTGCTATCATATTAGCGAGTTTATAAACAAAGGAGTTAGAGAAAGTCGCTTTTAAAACGTTTCTTGCATAGAGCGATTTGTCCGCGAAAGTTTCTTGCATAGAGCGAATTTGTCCGCTAAAGTTTCTTGCTTAGAGCGAATTTGTCCGCTAAAGTTTCTAAGAAGTTTTTTTATGGTTCATTATAAGAATATTTATCATAGAAAATGGATAAACCTCGTCTGAGGAGGATGAAGAAAAGGAATGAATATTCGGTGGTATGTAAAAATGGGATCTGAGTATCACTGCAGGCAAAATCATAGACTCTTCCTTGTCTCGCAAAGTGGGCAGATCACCCGTTGATGCTGCTGAAGAGACAGACGGAGGCAATTTGCTAGAAATGCAGAAAATTAGTAAAGACGTTGAATGAAGAGCAAACTTGGCGGTAATTCTATATTGAAAATTATCCACTTATCGCAGAATCTCTGGTCTTACAAGGGAATGGTCAGAAGTCGAAGTGGCCAAACCAAACAAGCTGTATACCATTTGATGCGGTATAAAACGCTGACTTCGAATCTTTATTTCTCATCTGCTTCCCGCTTTTGTGGACGAAGCTACAAGCCATTAAAGACCATTATTTTGCTAAGAAATTACGCGTGAAATTTAAAATCTAGCCGTGCAGAGCCACGTTCGCCTTAATGCTGGGCCGAAACGTGCAGCTAGCCTATTTCAAATTTTTAAAGAAAGAAGCTGAGCTAAAAGTGCAACAGTGTGCTCAATTTCGCTGTTTTTATGTGTGATTTTTTCACAATGAAAGCGCTTGTAGCTTCGTCCACAGAAGCGGGAAGCAGATAAGAAAGACAGATTCAAAGTCCGCGTTTTATACTGCATCGAATGGTATACAGCTTGTTTGGTTTGGCCACTTCGACTTCTGACCATTCCCTTGTTAGTACCCAACCCTTTTCATGAGCAATGTTACAATTACGAAGTCGCATACGTTGCTTCAAGAGTCACGTCATAGGGAAATGCATTATGCACTTGACTTTTATAGTTTCTTTTATCACAGATGTCGATTGATGCGGTAGGGTAACGAGCTGGTATAGCTGCTTGTTTACTCGCGCTTTGAGAGCTCATATTTAGCTGCTTTGATTTGACGAGATGCCAGATTTTAGTATGGAGTGGTTATATTACAGACTGCACTCGAAAAGATTTTGATGGTTGAGAACAACCGGATTTTGGTGTAAATCTGTCCACAAAACTAACAGGATGAGAGGAATTCTACAGAATGCAAAGAGAATTCAACCTTCTTTGGAATATTTAACATCAGCCTCCTCAATACGCACATAAGTCATGCTGAGGTTTCCCACACAGAAGAAGTAATATAATGGAATATGCATTTCAAAACAGTCGGGTAAAGGATTCAAGCAGGAAAGTACTCCAGGTCACTGTGGCCTTTATAAGACGTATGGGTTGTTCCAAGGGTTCTATTTGTTGTACCTCTTTTTGAGCTGCTGAATTTGGAGAGAGGAACCATCTTACATAAACATTGCTTATGAAGTTCAAAAGCTCTTTCCTTCTAGTTTTTCGTGCATAACTTGTTTTATAGAGCTTTGTTTGTGATTTCATGCCTTGAAAGTACAGTAAAACAAATGTGGAAATTTCGTTTTTGCTCTATTGCCATAGATCTTATACAGAAAAGGGAATTTCTTCTGAAGCACATAGTATGTGGATGGCACGCTACAACACATTGGATCTATAAAATCTGAGCATAAACATCACCTATCGTTGTAGTCCTCATAAGTCGCACAGAAATCATAAGCATGATACAATGATGTAACTTTTGCTCTTTATAGTGATACTAGAAGAACGAGAGGATTTTCTCAGTTGTCAGCGGTGAACAAAATCAAGAATGTTCAAAAATATGCGTTTTCTGCCACCACAGAAAGGGCGTTGTAAGGGGATACTTGCCGTTTTTATGTAAAAAATTTTTTTGCTAATTTAGTGAAAATAGTGGTACTGACTACTGAATACCAACGAACAGTGCCTGTGCAACTCCACTACATTCCAAATCAAGTCATGATTTCTCAAAGTAGAGGTTCCTAAAAGGAGATATTTGGCGATCTTCGCTTAGAAAATCTTTCTCGGTGTTGCTGCAATGAATTTTGACACGCATAGAATTGTCAAAGATTTGTGGACTGTAACACACTTTAGCGCAATCGCAATGATAGTTTCAAAAAAGTTGGGGTGAATCAGATTTAAAATTCGAAAACGGGTAGAGCTTTCAAAATAACCCAATGTTAGGTTGAACCGGAGGTTCTATTGCACCTTTTCAAAAAATCGTAGCTTCCTTCGATCACAAAGGACTTGCATGAAATTACATGTTGTTAGAAAAAGAGCTCGCACAGGTGGCTTACGGGGCAAGTTGGCTATCGTTTTGGGGGTCAGAAGCGAAAGGGATATCGCTTTGCGGGGTTTGGAGTGGGCGCAGGAAAAATATCTGTATCAGCCTAACCGAGTGTGCTGTATGAAGAAATCGTCAATGCCAAAGCGGAGTCTCTAGAGTGGGCAGTCTATTCGTTTTCTATAAAAATACCAATAAAAAATTGAGAAGTTGACCAAATTCAAGCACATCAAAATAGCAAATTTTTTTAGCCCTCCCCCTGACAAATAGTGCTTACTCCGCAGTTGTCACATATGATACACATACATACTATATCCCTAACTTTCATACCCACCCCAACAATCACTCCCCCCCCCTTCATTTATCCCACCTTCTCATCTTTTTCAGACTTCGCAGCTCATTCTCCTACCGCTCTCATTTCCGGCAAAAACACAATTTCCCGCTCTGCGTGCAAGTGTCGGAATTCAAATGTGCCTGAAATCTAATATCTAATATATAAAGAATCGTTAACTCAATTCAAAAGTGTGCAAATAGCGGGAAGCCGCGGAGCGGTCCTGAAGCGCGCGGATGCAGTCTAGCACCTTTAATTACTGGCTCACTAGTATAAAGAAAGTCTTGCTCATGGTGAAGAGGAAATGGTTTGACAAAATTTGGTGGGTAGATGTTCAATAGGAAGTAACTAACTTAAAAAGAGTAACTCATGTATTTTTGACATCCTCATACTGTCAAATAAGCTTCACTCGCAAAAGTTGGAAATAGGACATAACCCGAGTTTTAGTGATTTGAGGCAAACTGTTCAAAAATTGAAAAATGTGCTATAGAATCCAAAGCAGTCAGCGTCATAAGTTTTGTGACCTCTCCTTTCTTACTGAGCAATGTTTGTGCTTATCGAGCTCTCTCTGAAAAGTTACGATTTTCGAGAAAAATGCCAAAAAAGAAAACCTCTTAAGATCATGAGAAACGCAGAATCTACACTGAGACTCATCTACACTGAGGCTGAGAGACTTTCGCTGACACTCTTGCTAGTAATCGAGTTTCTTACCTCTTCAAAATTTCGTCCAGCATAATTTGGTTCGCGTCGCAGAGCACTCGGTTTCTACAGTTCTAGAGTAATGAAGAGAAGCTGATTTTGTGTATGGACGATTAATCTCACCCAGAGGCGGGACGAATATTGCGACGCTGTTGGCATCTCTTTGAACGAGCGTACTTTCATATATTAGGTTGTCCCGATAGTTTTGCCGGTTTTTTCAAACCACTGTAAAACCACGCACAATAAAGACCTGAGCGAGTTTTAACATGCATTCGATGCAGCTTTTCCTTCTTTCTTATGGATGCACATAATCTACCATAATCTTGTATGCTTTTTTTGATAATTGCCAAAATTCTCCACCTGTCAATTTTACTTGCTCAAAGTTGAGCTGATTTTTAAAAATTTCATTACAAAGTTTCGAAAAAGTCTAAATATGAGTCAAATAGAGCAACTCTTGGGCTACAAGGCGGTATTTTTACATACTCCTAATATGCTGATTTTAACTTCAAAAAATTATTTCTCCGGAGGCCTTGGTTTTTAGCAAAGTCTTGGAATGCGCAATTGCAGCAAAAGCATGAAAGCCTTTGAAATTTTGCGAATTCAAACTTGTTCGTTATTAAACATCATTTATGCAACATAACCAAGTTTAATTTGCTTCAAAAATCAGCTTTTTGGAATTTTCGGTAATTTTACGTGGTAAAACGTGTTCAAAAAGCCGCGGTTTTTCTCAAATAAATAATTATTACGAACTTGTTAAACATGGCCCACGTAATCTAAAATCGGCACGATGTAGTCAAAGGTTTGCATTACATAACAGTCACCAGCGCTCGTCGAAAATATCAAGATAAAAATTTTGAAAACTCAGGAAAGTTCTGCCGCTACTGCTGAGGTGCTCAAAAACAATTGCGATAACATCGCAAAGACGGAATAGATCAGGGAACAAATATAGCTATAAGAAAGGGGACAAAAAATGAATAGAATCACACTTAGGCCGTTCATGGATTGGTGTTCTGTGAGGTTTGGTGAGCGATGAAAAAAGCCGAGAAAACTTTCGGGACAACCTAATATAATATGCTGTCTCTTCCAAACTCGCCTTTGTCAGTGACATGCAACAGTTTTAGCCTGTACGTTGTCTTAGACCGAATAAAATGGTCATTCGACCGTTCAGAACAGTTTAATACGAGTTAATTGAAAAGTCGAACATTTGAAATTTGTATATTTCAAACATTACTTGAAAGTCGAATATTCGAAATTCCTAATCTTCAAATATTAGGTTGTCCCGAAAGTTTTGTTCGTTTCTTTCATTATTTACTAGAACTCACAAACACAAATCCGTCAACGACTTAGGTACCATTTGATTTAGATTTTTATCCTCCTTCTCACAGCTATATTTACTCTCTGATTTACCCTGCTTTTGCAATGTTATCGGCTTCGTTTTTGGAGCAGTCAGCAGTAACGCCAAATCTTTCTTGAAATTCAAAAAATTTTATTCTCATGTTTCCAAAGAGGGCTGTAACTGTTATGTAGAGCAAGCCTTTGGCTACATTGCTTCCATTTTAGGTTACATAGGCCACGTTTATTGAGTTCGTTATAATTATTTATTGGGTCTGTGCAAAAGTTTTGTCAGGTTTTCCAATCCATCGGCAAACACGCTAGAATGAAGATAAAAAAATATTTCAAAATGTATCCGATGCAGAATTTCTTTCTCTTTTCAGTGTCTAAACTCTCATTGTGTTTCGATGAGAAGTGATGAGATATTCGCTGGAAATTGCAACCATTCGTTTTGACCATGTCCAACTTTCACTAATTTTTAAAATTTTTGTATGAGACTTTTGGAGGAGCCCTGATAACCACCAAAGAGGGCAAACCTTTTGCCAGCAGAAGCAATTTTTTGTAGCCCTATGGCTTGTCTTGCAGAATTTCTACGATTCATTCTTTGAAGTGACCAAATTTTACATTCAGCCTATTTTAACCTCGTAGAACATAAAATGTTAAACACTTTAGTCACCATTCGATGCAACTTTTTCTCCTCCTTCTAACATTTGTCTTCTTTTTGCTGAGACAGGCAAAATTTGTGGGGAAAACCGCAGTATTTCTTAAATTCAGGAGTGCGCACTGACGTAACCAATGTTCCAAATCTTCATAATTTGGAGCGAAAATCGCTCATTTACTTTGTAGTGGTAGCGGTAGTAATAATCGAGTGTTGAAACCTCAGATTCTGCAGGTTTTGCAGTGTTTGGTGCAGTAACAGGTTATGCGATTTTCCAAAACACAAGACTTTGAGAAAATTATATAGCAAAAATCTGAAAAAAGAGCTGAAAAGAAGAAAAAATTGCATAAGTTGGCAAAAGGTTTGCCCTATCTGATGGTTATTAGGGCTCCTCCGAAGGTCTCATACAAAGATTTTGAAAATTAGTGAAATATGGACATGATAAAAACGAATGGTCACAATTTCCAGCGAATATCTCATCACTCTCTCATCGAATCATAATGGGAGTTCAGCCACGGAAAGAGGAAAAAATTCTGCATCGGATACATTCTGAAGTGATTGTTTGTCTTCATTCTAGCGTGTCTGCCGATGGATTGAAAAAACTGGCAAAACTTTTGCACCAACCTAATCTTATATATAAAGCTGAATGTCTGTCTGTATGTCTGTATGTATGTCTGTACGTACAGTGACCGCCAAAAAGTTGCGGAGAAGCCTCCCTCCCATTTTCATCGCTCTTTTTCAGAAGGAAAAGAAGGATAAAAAATGTAGTGATTGCATGAGGTGATAGAGCTCTTTAAGATCTACAATCTACACTTTGCGTTTTTCGAAAAACATGTATTCTAAAAATTTTAAAAAACTTTTCCTAAAAAAAGTCCGAAAATGGCCGCGTCACAATGTCGCGGACAATAATTCTTCGAACGCAAAAATTTTCTTTTGAGTCCTATTCTGAAGCTGAAACACAAGTAATCCAAACGGTAAGCATACTACTATACAGAGCTCGTCAAGAACTACACACTGGTTATGGTTGCTTCCCAAAAAACACAAGCTTGAGTTTTATTTTGCTTTTTTTTCAAAAATAACTTCTAATTCTCCTTTTTAAGCCAAGTTTCTTCACATGGAAACCTATTCACGACATTCCAACAACGCTGTTCGGATAAAGTAGATGCTCTTTACCATTCTCCATGCATCTGACGTGTGCAGATGAGTTTCTTTGCTGAAAATGGCTCTTGGCAGTGCTTGCACATGACCCCACCTGCACCTCACCACTAACTTGTACCGGTTTGCAGGCTTGTAACTCGGCTTATAGTCAATATGTGAGCCTGCAATTAGGCTTATTCGAAAGAATGAGACTTCCTCTACACGATGGTATGTAAAAGAAATGGGTATAAGAAACAGTGGAGATTTGGCGGATGGGGTGGAAAAACGCGGCCTGAGTGGTAGGGTGAGGATAACCAGCTAAAGTTGAATAGAGCTTCTTTCGCTACCAGTTCAATCCTGGAAGCTTGAAACTGTCAATGTTCTTGTAATAGATCCATTTTGAAGCTCTAGAACTGTTTTGGTGTTGATAAGAGCCTTCACTCCAACCACCACTGAGGCCGCGTTTTTCCACCCCATCCGCCAAATCTCCGCTGTTTCTTATACCCATCTCTTTTACATACCATCGTGTAGAGGAAGTCTCATTCTTTCGAATAAGCCTAATTGCAGGCTCACACATTGACTATAAGCCGAGTTACAAGCCTGCAAACCGGTACAAGTTAGTGGTGAGGTGCAGGTGGGGTCATGTGCAAGCACTGCCAAGAGCCATTTTCAGCAAAGAAACTCATCTGCACACGTCAGATGCATGGAGAATGGTAAAGAGCATCTACTTTATCCGAACAGCGTTGTTGGAATGTCGTGAATAGGTTTCCATGTGAAGAAACTTGGCTTAAAAAGGAGAATTAGAAGTTATTTTTGAAAAAAAAGCAAAATAAAACTCAAGCTTGTGTTTTTTGGGAAGCAACCATAACCAGTGTGTAGTTCTTGACGAGCTCTGTATAGTAGTATGCTTACCGTTTGGATTACTTGTGTTTCAGCTTCAGAATAGGACTCAAAAGAAAATTTTTGCGTTCGAAGAATTATTGTCCGCGACATTGTGACGCGGCCATTTTCGGACTTTTTTTAGGAAAAGTTTTTTAAAATTTTTAGAATACATGTTTTTCGAAAAACGCAAAGTGTATATTGTAGATCTTGAAGAGCTCTATCACCTCATGCAATCATTACATTTTATATCCTTGTTTTCCTTCTGAAAAAGAGCGATGAAAATGGGAGGGAGGCTTGTCCGCAACTTTTTGGCGGTCACTGTATGTGCGGAATAGAAATTTTTGTTTCTGAACCGATTTGGACCAAACTTGGCACACATATACTTCAAGGTGGGGAGCGTGTCATAGGCTACTTTTTGTTATCGATCGATATCGATTTTATCGATTTTATCGATTTTTTGTAAAGTTTGAGCTACGGGGCTGGGATTTGGCACAGGGGGGTAGTCGAGCATGCTGATTACGAATACAATATTAGTTTTTAGAATTATTCATTACTTTTATCGATTTTATCGATTTTTTGCAAAGTTTCGGCTACGGGGCTGGGAGTTGGCACAGGGGGGTAATCGAGCATGCTGATTACGAATACAATAATGGTTTCTGGAAATATCGATACCTTTTATCGATTTTATCGATTTTTTGCAAGGTTTCAGCTACGGGGCTGGGAGTTGGCACAGGGGGTAGTCGAGCATACTGATTACGAATACGATATTGGTTTCTGGCAATATCGCGATTTTTTGCGAAGTTGAGCTACAGGACTGGGAGTTGGCACAGGGGGGTGCTCGAGCATGCTAACTACGAAGGTTACATATTGTTTATGAAAGTAACATTTACGGATGGGTGGAAATATCAACTTAGCTCAGGTACCTCAAACTTGGGTAGTCAAACCACTCAAAAGACTGGTTTGATTACCCAAGTTTGAGGTCCTGAAGTGTAACGAAGATTTATGACGTCACTGTGACGTCACAGCGCGGCTCCGATGGTTTAATTACCCAAATTTGAGGTACCTGAAGTGTAACGAAGTACTGTGACGTCACTGTGACGTCACAGCGCTGGCTTCAACGGTTCAATTACCCAAGTTTGAGGTACCGTGACGTCATGTGACGTACCTCAAACTTGGGTAATTAAACCGTTGAAGCCAGAGCCGTGACGCCACAGTGACGTCATAGTATTTCTCAGACTTCAGGTACCTCAAACTTGGGTAATTAAACCGTTGAAGCCAGAGCCGTGACGTCACAGTGACGTCATAGCATTTCGTCAGACTTCAGGTACCTCAAACTTGGGTAATTAAACCGTTGCCAGAGCTGTGATGTCACAGATGCTGGCCGCAATGGTGAGGTCACGTGACTATGACGTCACACGTCACGGGACTGCCACGCCCTCCCGAGGCGGTATATAAACCGGCCGGGGCCGGTTGAGTCCGCATTTGAAGATAGCAATCATGGGCTTTGGCGACTATTTTGTGAGAGTTGATAGCAGAAGGCTACTTGCCTGTATAGTGGAGTACAGAGATGACATATTTGTCATCAACAAGAAAGCCATGATGGAGCTCCTCGGACTTGGCACCCGAGGAGCTGAGGCGTCACCGCCTCAAGAGGCGGTGATGCCTCGAGAGGCGGCGACGCCAGAGGCGTCGAAGACGTTGCTTAAGGTAGGAAGGAATTTCAAATTTGTGCGCGGGAAAAATAATCTGTGCATTTACAGGAAATTCCCACGAACACCGTCCGACCGAGGAGGAGGTGGTGGCGTGAGCGGGCGCCGGCGGCGATCCCCCTTGCCAAGGGGGATCAGGCGCCAACGCGCAAGCGCACTGCCCCGCTTGCGCCGCCGGCGCCCAAACGCCCCCTCCAAAGAACGGGCCGAAGGAAGGACTCGCAATGGTGCCAGAAGAAGAAGATCAGTGCAGCATCGCGTAGATATTCCGAGTATTTTGTGCTGTATTAACAGTTTTCCTGAAGTTGAAGTATATTTTTGTATTTTTGTATGATTGTAGATTTTGTATTTTTGTAGATTTTTTGAGGTGAGGCTCGCCTGTCCTTCGGACAATTTCACCCCTTTGTAAGGGGTACACAAATTGTCCGAAGGGCAGGCGAGCCTCACCTTTTTCTGTTATTATGTGTAAAATTGTGCGTAAAATTCACTCAAAAATAAAGCAAAAAATCTTATAAATCCGTGTTTGAATTATCCGGAGCATTGCACAAGACGTCGCCGTCGCAGCGCTGGGTTCGATGGTTTAGTTACCCAAGTTTGAGGTACCTGAAGTGTAACGAAGATTTATGACGTCACTGTGACGTCACAGCGCTGGCTTCAACGGTTTAATTACCCAAGTTTGAGGTACTTGATGTGTAACGAAGTACTATGACGTCACTGTGACGTCACAGCGCTGGCTTCAACGGTTTAATTACCCAAGTTTGAGGTACTTGATGTGTAACGAAGTACTATGACGTCACTGTGACGTCACAGCGCTGGCTTCAACGGTTTAATTACCCAAGTTTGAGGTACCTGAAGTGTGACGAAATACTATGACGTTACAGTGACGTCATAGCATTTCGTCACACTTCAGGTACCTCAAACTTGGGTAATTAAACCATCGAAGCTAGCGCTGTGACGTCACAGTGACGTCATAGTATTTCGTCACCATCGGCTCCGCCCCTCGAGTTGATGTGACCAATCACAGCGGTCGCTCCGCCCCCTCAAAGGGGTATATAAGGCGGCCAAGTCAAGCGTCAGTCATTCACTAAGTCACTTCAAGCTAGCGGACGGTCGACAGGATCCAGTGTCCATTACTGCCGACCTTTGAACGATCACCTTTGCTGGCAATAAGTGTCTGTTTAGTGTGTTTATTGCAAAGAGTAACTTTGCAAATTGTGCAGAATGCCGCCTAAAAAGCGTGCATCCATTGGAAGAGTGGACCCTAACACTAAGAGGGTCAGAGAACAGAGAGAGGCTGAGACCTCAGAGCAGCGCCGGGATCGATTGGAAGGCAATCGAGCTAGAATAGCGGAATCGAGAGCGACGCAATCTCTAGAACAGCGTGAAGAAAGTCTCTCAGAAACCCGCTTGAGGCTTGCTGCTCTGAGAGCCTCAGAGTCACAAGAAAGCCGTGACTCTCGACTCGAAGGCGATCGAGCGAGACATGCTGGAGCCAGATCTCAGGAGACGGCTGAACAGCGCCAATTTCGACTCGACGATATGCGGTCGAGGAATGCTGAAGCCAGATCTCAGGAGACGGCTGAACAGCGCCAAATTCGACTCGACGATATGCGGTCGAGGAATGCTGAAGCCAGATCTCAGGAGACAGCTGAACAGCGAGAGTCTCGACTAGAAGACGATCGAGCGAGACATGCTGGAACCAGATCTCAGGAGACGGCTGAACAGCACCAATTTCGACTCGACGATATGCGATCGAGGAATGCTGAAGCCAGATCTCAGGAGACGGCTGAACAGCGCCAATTTCGACTCGAAGACGATCGAGCGAGACATGCTGGAGCCAGATCTCAGGAGACGGCTGAGGAGCGTGAGTCTGGACTCGAAGGCGATCGTGCTCGACAAGTCCGCACTCGACAGACATCTAGGCGAGTAGATCTTCACCTGGCGGCACTCAATTACGATGCTCAGGTCGACTACTCGACCCATCCGAAGGTACAGATCGGAAATATGGATGTCGTATGTGGCAAGTGTCAAGCCAGAAAGTTCAGAGCCGAACCTCCTGGCATGTGCTGTTCTGGCGGCAAAGTCGACATTCCGCCTCTACTTGAGCCGCCTGAGCCCCTCCGCTCATACATGTCCGGCACAAGTGCTGTGTCCAGGCATTTCTTGCAGAACATCAGGAAGTACAATGCGTGCTTCCAGATGACGTCCTTTGGCACTACAGTCGCCACGCCCGACGTTGAGGAACAGGGCTTCATGCCAACGTTCAAGGTGCAGGGACAGGTCTATCATAGAGTTGGATCCCTGCTTCCTAATGGCAATGATAGCCCCAAGTTCTTGCAGCTGTACTTCGTCTGCGACGAGCAGCTGCAAGCGGACCAACGTTGCGGCATCATTGGTGGCACAAGGCCGGACGTCGTGCTAGAGCTGCAAAGAATGCTGCATCAGCACAACGACCTGGTGAAGGACTTCAAGACCAACCTGGAGCAGATGCCTACAGACGAGTATAAGGTCGTTATCCGTGCTGACAAGCGACCTGCTGATCAGCATGAACGACGCTACAACGCTCCATCTGTAAACGAGGTGGCGGTAGTCTTGGTAGTTGGAGACGACTGCGACAGGCGTGACATTATCATCCAAAAACGTGGCGATTCGTTGCAGCGCATCTCTGAAACCCATAGGTCGTACGATGCCCTGCAGTACCCACTCATGTTCTGGAAGGGGGAAGACGGGTATCACTTCGAACTATGGCAGCGAAATCCTAGCACTGGTGCTCCTACCAATAAGAAGGTATCGGCTATGGATTTCTATGCGCATCGAATGATGATAAGGTCCACCTCCTTTAACCATGTTGTGAAATGTCGCCAACTATTTCACCAATTTATCGTGGACATGTACGCCAAGATCGAGGGTGAACGGCTCCTGTTCATTCGACGCAATCAGCGAAAGTTACGTGCAGACGAATATATCCACCTACGGGATGCCGTGGCCGAAGATGGAAATGTCAGTGACCTTGGGCAGATGGTCATACTACCATCCTCCTTCACTGGCGGCCCACGCCACATGCATGAGTACACTCAGGACGCCATGACCTATGTTAGAGTTTACGGTCGCCCTGATCTGTTCATCACGTTTACATGCAACCCAGCGTGGACCGAAATTGCGGAAGAGCTCTTCCCTGGTGAAGCGCCTTCTGACCGCCACGACATCACGGCGAGGGTCTTCAAACAAAAGCTTAAAAAGCTTATGGACGTGCTAACCAAAAGCCACGTTTACGGAGAAACTCGCTGCTGGATGTACACCGTGGAATGGCAGAAACGCGGTCTTCCGCATGCCCACATTTTAGTTTGGCTGAAGGAGAAGATTCGCCCAGATCAGATTGACAGGATCATCTCGGCGGAGCTCCCCAATCGAGAAGAGGATCCTCTTTTGTTCGATGTTGTCCTCAAAAATATGATCCATGGACCATGTGGACCACTAAACCCGAGGTCGCCTTGCATGAAGGACGGCAAGTGCACAAAGAGGTACCCTCGGCAGCTGATCCGCGAAACTCAAACGGGAAGAGACGGTTATCCCCTTTACAGAAGGCGAAAACCAGATGAAGGAGGATATACCGCTGTCGTTAGGATGAGGATGGACCATCAGTCTGTGGACGTTGAGGTTGACAACAGCTGGGTGGTGCCATACACTCCCTTACTCTCGAAGATGTTCAAGGCACATATTAATGTAGAGTACTGTAATTCGGTAAAGTCGATTAAGTACGTCTGCAAATATGTGAACAAGGGAAGTGACATGGCAACGTTCGGCCTCGAGCATGCCACTGCACCGTTTGATGAGATCGAACGATATCAAACGGGCAGGTACTTAAGCAGCAACGAGGCAGTGTGGCGCATTTTGGGTTTCCAAATCCACGAGCATTATCCACCCGTTGTTCACTTGAGTGTCCATCTAGAAAATGGACAACGCGTCTACTTTACGGCTGATAATGCGCGGCAAAGAGCTGCGCAACCACCTCAGACGACTCTCACAGCATTCTTCCTTCTGTGCGAACACGATGCATTTGCACGGACTTTGTTGTATTCAGAAGTTCCAAAGTATTATACTTGGAACAATTCAACAAAGAAGTGGGCCAGAAGAAAGCAAGGTGCTGAAGTTCCCGGACAACCTGGCATACGTGCTGCGGATGTTTTAGGACGTGTATATACTGTACACCCTAAGCACGCCGAGTGCTTCTACCTCAGAATGTTGCTCCACACAATCCGAGGTCCGACGTCATTCGCAGTATTGAAGACAATCGACGGAGAAGACTGTGGGACCTACAGAGAAGCATGCCGAAGACTTGGCTTGCTTCAGGATGATCAGCAGTGGGACCGGACTCTCGAGGAGGCATCTGCGACAGGTTTCGCTGCTCAGCTAAGAAGTCTCTTCGCTATCATCTTGACGGCCTGTCAACCATCAAATCCTCAAGCACTTTGGGAGAAGTACAAGGAAGCTCTGAGTGAAGATATACTCAGAGAATGTCGCAGAGCAGCACCCTCTGCAGACATCGACTACTCTCCCGAGATGTTCAACCGAGCGTTGATACTGCTTGAGGACATGTGCACGTCGATGACCGGTCAAACTCTTAAGGATCTCGGTTTGACGCCACCAATACGCGGAGATGACCAAGCACTTGAGAGCGATGTTCTCCGAGAGAGATCCTATGATCTCAATCAGCTGTCGAGATTTGTAGAGTCCAACAGACCCCTCCTCACGGAGGATCAAGAGTTAGCATACCGCGTTGTTCTGGACACGATTTCCAGTGGCAAGGGTGGGCTACTCTTTCTCGACGCTCCAGGTGGAACAGGGAAAACGTTCCTCATCAATCTCCTACTTGCCGAAATTCGCAGACAAGGAGGAATCGCACTAGCAGTGGCATCCTCAGGAATTGCATCAACACTGCTAGAAGGAGGCCGAACTGCTCATTCAGCCTTCAAGCTTCCTCTGGATATTGCTCATGTAGAGCACCCAGTGTGTGGGATAAGCAAAGGCACAGGGAAAGCCAAGGTGTTACAAGAAACCAAACTCATAGTATGGGACGAATGCACCATGGCGCATAAGAAGTGCCTAGAAGCCCTTGACAACACACTACGGGACCTACGAGGAAGCGACAGGGTGATGGGTGGGGCCGTCGTGCTACTGGCAGGCGTCAAACTTCGCCAAACTCTGCCAGTGGTTCCGCGATCGACTCCAGCAGATGAGCTGGACGCTTGCCTCAAAGCTACTCCTCTCTGGAGACATGTCCGATCGCTGAATCTCACGACGAACATGCGAGTCCACCTCCTTGGCGATGAGACTGCCAGAAGCTTTGCGCAACAACTGTTGCTTCTTGGCGAGGGCAGAATTCCGGTTGAACCAAGTTCTGGTTGGATTACCTTTCCTCCAGACTTCTGCAATATGGTTCAATCGGTGGGAGAACTGATCGAAAAGGTCTTTCCAAACCTTGCCACCAACTTCAGCAATGGGGAGTGGATTTGCGAGCGAGCAATTCTGGCGCCCAAAAATGAGCAAGTGAATTCTATCAATGCTCAGATTCTAAACAGCCTACCTGGACCAGTAACAACGTACACATCCTTTGATACGATGGTCCAGAGTGAACAGGCTGTTCACTTCCCCACTGAGTTTTTGAATTCACTCGAGCCCAATGGGATACCACCTCACAGACTTGATCTGAAGGTTGGTTTGCCAATCATGCTCCTTCGTAACATCAACCCACCGAAGATGTGCAATGGTACAAGGCTTTGCATCAGGTGTCTCATGCCAAACGTCATAGTAGCGACCATATTGGTGGGGAAGTTCAAAGGTGAAGATGTTCATATTCCACGAATCCCTTTGGTCCCCTCCGATATGCCCTTTGACTTCAGGCGAGTGCAGTTTCCGGTCAGGCCTGCACTCGCTATGACGATCAATAAAGCGCAAGGACAGTCTCTGCGAACAGTAGGAGTAGACCTGGAAACTCCCTGTTTTTCGCATGGTCAGCTGTACGTGGCGTGTTCCAGGGTCGGGAGTCCGGCGAACCTGTACATATATGCGCCCGAAGGGAGCACAGCTAACGTAGTGTATCCCAGGGCGCTAACATAATTGCATGCAGTAGTATAGTGCAGTATTTATTTGTTGCATGCCATTCTATTTCAAAATCCAAAAAAAAATAAAAAAAGATAAAATCCAAAAAAATAATAAAACGAAAACCCAAAAAAACGGTGGCCTGCGGCGGTCACGGAAGGTGGGTGGGACAAACAAAGCAAATGAATAGATCCAGCTGAGCTATCCTTCCTTACTGATGAGTTCCGGGGAAAGCCTAGGACCTATTCAGCCAAACCGTCTAAGGGTAGGAACGAAACGGTACAACTAAAAAGCCGAAGTTGTATCTCAGCTTTTTTACCCGAAGCGTATGTGGTGCCAAACGGAGCCGGGTACCCCAGCTATCGATTGATAACGAGAGGGCTAGCCTTACGGCGACTCAAATGCCGCGAACCTGGGTAATGAGACCAGTGAAGCAAAGCTGTAATGTCACGATACCTCACACTTCGTTAATGGAATCAGCGGAGCAGCAGCTGTGAAGTCGTGATACCTCATACTTGGGTAATGAAACCAGCGAGGCAGCTCTGCTGTGACGTCAGTACCTCAAACTTGGTAATAAAACAGCGAAGCAGTGCTGTGACATCGCGGTACCTCACACTTGGTTGATTAAACTATTGAAGCCAGCGCTGTGACGTCACAGTGGCCGCAACGGTGTGGTCACACGTCACGTGACGTCCACGCCCTCCTGAGGCGGTATATAAACCGGCCGGGTCGGTTTAGTCCGCATTTGATGATGCATTGATGGAGCCTTTTGACAATTACTTTGTGAGGATTGAATAGCAAGAGGTTGCTAGCCTGTATAATGGAATTCCGAAATGACATTTTTGTCATTAACAAGCGGGCTATGATGGAGCTCCTCGGACTTGGGCCTTAGCAGCACCCGAGGAGCTGCTAAGGCTTCGGAGCCTCGAAAGGCGGTGATGCCTCAAGGAGAAGCGGCTGCACCCGAGGCGTCCAGGACAGTGTTGAAGGTAGGAATGAATCTCAACGTTGCATAGCAAAAACCATCTGTGCATTTACAGCAAATCGCCACCAATACCGTCATTCGACCGAGGAGGAGGTGGTGTCGTGAGAGGGCGCGGCGGCAGTTTTCCTTGGCACGGGGATCAGGCACCAGTGCGCAAACGCACTGCCCCGTGCGTTTGCGCACTGGCGCAGAGTCCAGCCGGCAGCGATGGTTTTCACGACCCGTGCGAAGCCGGGTACGCCAGCTAGTATTTAATAAAAACCGCGGCTTTTTAATTACGTTTACAACGTAAAAGCACCGAAAAATCCAAAAAGCTGCTTTTTCAAAGCAAATCAAACTTGGTTATGTTGCATAAATAATCTTATATATAAAGCTGAATGTCTGTTTGTCTGTCTGTCTGTATTTCTGTCTGTCTGTCTGTCTGTCTGTCTGTATGTGTGTACGTATGTTCCGAATAGAAAATTCCATTTCTGAACCGATCGGGACCAAACTTGGCACACATACACTTCGGGCCCCGGCGGGTGTCATAGGCTACTTTTCGTATCGATGGATATCGATTTTATCGATTTTTTGCAAAATTTGAGCTACGGGGCTGGGAGTTGGCAAAGGGGGGTAAGTGAGCATGGGGATTCCGAATACAATATTAGTTTTTAAAATCGTGCATTACTTTTATCGATTTTATCGATTTTTTTGCAAAGTTTGAGCTACGAGGCTGGGATTTGGCACAGGGGGTAATCGAGCATGCTGATCACCCCCGTGGCGGTGATCAGCATGCTCGATTACACCCCTCTGCCAAATTCCAGCCCCCTAGCTCAAATTTTGCAAAAAATCGATAAAATCGATAAAAGTAATGCACGGTTTCGAAAACTAATATTGTATTCGTAATCAGCATGCTCGATTACACCCCTCTGCCAACTCCCAGCCCCGTAGCTCAAATTTTGCAAAAAATCGATAAAATCGACATCGATCGATATCGAAAAGTAGACTGTGACACCCGCCGGGGACCGAAGGGTATGTGTGCCAAGTTTGGTCCGGATCGGTTAAGAAATGGAATTTTCTATTCGGAACATACGGCGGAGCAGGGTAAGCTAGTATCTAATATATATAGCTAGTATCTAGCCAGCTAGTATCTAATAAAAATCATGTTTCGTTGAAACTTCAAAAGATTTCGTGTATTTGCTGCGATTACGTGTTTCACGCCTTTGACAAAAATCGAGACTTTCGAAGAAATAATTTTTGAAACTAAGAACAGCAAATTAAGAAAATCTAAAAATGTTGCCTTGCAATCCGAGGATTGCTCTATTTGATCCATACTTAACCCTTCCAAAACTTTTGAATGTTTCTAAAAAATAGCCTAAAACTTTGAGCAGATAAAATTGACGGGTGGAGAATTTTTACAATTATCAAAAAAAGCATACAAGATTGTGGTATGAAAATGTATCCATAAGAAATAGAAGGAAAAGCTGCATCGAACGCATGTTGAAACTCATTCGGGTCTTTACCGTGCGTGGTTTCATAGTCGTTTGAAAAAAAGCGACAACATCGGGACAAACTGATATTATTCGATAATCGAATATTCACGAATTTTTCTAATCTCCTTCAGTATACTATGCCCGCGATAAATGACTTACACCTCAACAGATTTTAACTAGAGGCCATCCTCTTGATAGAGATGCGTGAAAGACAAAAAGGCTATAATGGCTATGACCAAGTGTAAAAAGATTTTTACTGCAGAGTATCATTTATCGTCGGCAAACCGTCTACAAATAAGTCGAAAAGTTGATTTGATGATAATGCTATGTTCAGTATGTACAGCCTGTTTTAAGCGGACGTAAGTTAAAGCATTCTATATCGTCATAGGCATCGCGCTCGCTTCATTGGAGGCTTCGCAGCGGACAGCGCTGACTGTGGAAGTAGAGGCCGAAGATAATGGGAGGACTCGTAGCACAATATGATATAGGTCCTGCGATACGGCGGGCATGGTTGCGCGGCAAAAGCCCATCATTTCAGCGGCTCCAAATGTTGCTCTTCCCTAGATATGAATTTGCGCACCAACGCGTAGGGATTTGCGCCACATTCGCATTTACCCTTTAACCAGATCGGCGGCTGGAAGGCAGGTTTTCGTGACCTAGTTCGCTAGAAATTGACCAGAGAGCATGTTCGCGAGGGAGCGCAGAGTGCGTCGCGGACGCTAGTAGTCGCCTCCTAGGTCATGAAGCCCTGCCTTCCAGCCGCCGATCTGGTTGAAGCAAACGGTACATAAGGGAGCCTCCGAACCGCGCCGATTGTCGCTTTTGCAGCCTATAGCCGCTTTCGCGCCGGATGTCGACCGAAGCGTTGTCGATCAGTCGAAGCGCACTGGGTCCGTTTACATCAATGGGCACGTATAAGCAACTTATTCGTCCTAATTTCGCTGTCTTTCAAAGTTTTTAGAATCAATTCGTTGCAGGTTTTGTTTCGACTGCTATGATCTAGTAAATGATATCAATTCAGAGCTTCGTCTAATCACTCTAAAATCTCTTTGCTTATATCCATCGTATACAGCATTTACAACATCATGGTGCCTTGAAAGACATGCTAGGCAACAGCTGTCTAACAAATCAGTCTAAGGCTTCAGCATTAGCTGAGTTTTTTGCAACTACGTTTTCCACAAGTACTACGGATACTGAAACATTGGGGGCAACGTTGTGCAAGGGAACTTTCGCTCCCTCTGTCACATATCTTCAATATTGGTTTCATTTGTGATGAAATTCCTGACATCTGGAAAGAAGCAATTGTCACTGCTGTTCCGAAAGTTCCCAAACCTCAATCTGTGACAGAGTTTAGGCCTATAAGCATAAATCCAGTACCATGTAAAGTCTTGAAAAAATTATCCGTGAAAAACTTCTCTCTTGGCTGGAAAGGTTCAATCTCATACCAGCTGAACAACATGGGTTTGCCAGCGGTGCATCTACAGTAACCCAACTAATAGACTGTAGTCATGACTGAATCAAGGCATATCTTGATAACAAAGAAGTAGGCATTATATGCTTCGATTTGTCGAAAGCTTTCGATCGTATAAGTCATGGTAAATTGTTGAACAAGCTTGAGCCTTATGGTGTTAAAAGACCCTTGCTTGAATGGCTAAAATTGTATCTACACTCTAGGTTTATGACGGTTCGAGTGGGAAGAGATTATTCTGGACGTTTTCCTTGTATAAGCGGGCTTCCGCAGGGAGGGGCTCTTTCACCCTTGCTATTCCTAGTCTATATTGCTGAGTCACCCCAGATTCTAAAAACATCCTGACATACATGTGCTCATGAATGCCGACGATATCAAAATTTACGGTATTTACAATAGGGATAATCAGAGAACAATTAAAGATGCTCTGCAGCGGGCCATCAATAACATGGTTGAATGGTGCACAAATTGGGACATTCCAGTAAATATAAATAAAAGCTCTGTATCCCATGGTGCTACTGCAAGTGATGAACACTATGAGCATGCGGGAGTCTCTTTGGTGAATAAAACATCTATCAAAGACTTAGGTGTTGTATTCGATAGCGCTCTGAAACCAGACTCGCAAATTTCAAATGTTACTTCTCGAGCATTCTCAATTCTGTACACCATCTTTCGTAATATTAGAGTAGCCGATGTAGGGCCGCATGCACTAACATCCCCGCGGGGAGGGGATCGCAGCTTAAAAGAAAGCTTTATATTTCGAAACTCCAGATACCTGGATTTCACGTTGTGTACTCATCAGTAAATATTCCTACTACCCCTTACTATGAATATGTTGAAGAGGAGCGAGAAGCTGTACGAAGCGCATTTCCCAGCTTTTGTGTGATCCCTGATAATCCCCGGCGCTTTTCTTTGAAGTCATTTTTCTTTCTCCGAAGTTAACGAAAAACCTCCAAAGTTGTGCAGATTATCCAACACGACAGTGCTAAGCATGTTCGTGATAAGAACAAATGATGTTTTGAAGTCATGAAATTTTCGATGATCCACAGGTCGAAACTTGAGGTTTACCGAAAAATTCGACTTACCAAAAACTCATTTGTTCTCATCAGCAACATGCTTAGCACTGTTGTGTTAGATGTTCAGTACAGCTTTGGAAAGTTTTCGTTAACTTCGGAGAAAGAAAAATTACTTTAAAGAAAAGCGCCGGGGATGATCAGGGATCATACAAAAGCTGGAAAATGCGGTTCGTACAGCTTCTTGCTCCTCTTCAACATGTTCATAGTAAAGGGTAGTAGGAATACTTACGGATAGGTACACAACGTGAAATCCAGTTATCTGAAGTTTCGAAATATCTTTCTTTTTTTTAAGCAGCGATCCCCTCCCCAGCGGGGAGGTTAGTGCATGCGGCCCTTAAAATATTACTGAAACTCTATAAAGCATTTGTCATCCCTATTGTAGAATATGCAAGTCAGGTTTGGAGCCCCTTTCTGAAGAAGCATAAACAGGCCCTGGAGAACGTTCAGAAGGTTTTACTCACTTGCTTTTCTACAGATGTTATTCCAGTCGTGGTTATCCACGATCGCTTCTAAGCTACGGTAAACGAATGAAAGTCCTAGGTCTTAAAAGCCTGTCACATCGTAGGATCCTGCGTGAGATAATACTTGCTTTCAGGATTTTTAGGGGGAAACTAAGCTAAGACCTTCTAAATACTGGGTGTTCAGGCTTAGTCGTGGAAGGACACCGGGTTTTCTGTTTATTTACATCTAAATAGTGGCGTAAACAATTCAACTCTTTATCAAAAAACAGTCTTTTCGCACGCACTTCAAAATATCTTCAGTGTTTACCTAAAGAAATCTTGTCTTCTCCAGATAGTCTCACTTTTAAACGAAGACTCAGGAAAACTCAAGAAGTTAAATTTGACTGATTTTCTCCAAGAAGTTGAATTTGACTGATTTTAGTTGAATTTGACTGATTTTCTTCCAGAGGACTTTCTTGTAATCGCTCGTATAGTGCCGCCGTTTGCCTGCCGAACCTTTCCTACACCCACTGCTACGCGTGCTGCGGGCCTACTCCAGTACTATGTAATCGACCAACTCTGTCAATCTCTCACTCATCGCGCAGAAGCTCTTCCAGTGGTAGCTTTCTTATGTACCAAGTTTGTGATCGGTGGACCTTCAAGTCACTCGCTGTTATTCGCCCGCCCGCTGCTCTCGATTTTTACTTCATCCAAGCGTGGTTCGGGTCCGGTTCACCCCTTCCGCTGTTATTTTATAGCTTATCTGATCTGACAGCTTTTTGCATCATAATCTTTTATCTCGGAGTTCTGTTCTCCCCTCCCGAACTCAGTCGAGCAAATTTCTATTATTACATCTGTCCCCCGCATATACAAATGCTTAAGTTGAACAGTTAAGAGCACTTTTGCTGCAAGCAGGGGGCATGGGACAGACTCCACCGAGTATCTGCACTGATATCCATACACGGTCTGCAGGCTTAACCCCTTTCCATTTACGGAGCTGGACTTGAGCTTTTGAGGATGTCTTGTTATTTTCTTTTTACTGTTCATGCTCTATGTATTTTCGTTCTTTGTTTCAAATACGGCACGCCTTGTGCGTATTGAATAAATAAATAAATGCTCTGACTCAGTACCCCCCCCCCCCCCTCCTACAGCATTATCGTTTGCCTTCCGTAAGCATGTCATAAAAGGCTCTATCATGCATAACTAGTCACATAGTCGTAATTATCATGTCAGATAACCCCTCGTGGGCTAAGTTTTAGCAAATCCTGCGGGTTCCCAATATTGGACAACCCAAGTGAAGTGATCATTTTCAAACATGATTGACTATATTACAAAAGTGAACTAGCTAACTCTGTTTACTTGATACAAAGCACAACTCCCTGTTTACCCAAACCATGAATCCTGCTTGAAATAACCATCAAGCTTTGGAATTCGAAGCAGGCCAAAATCTTGTTTTGTCTCAGTTTTCGCTTTCAATGGCTGCGCTTTCACCACCTACTCAGAGCGGAGATTACGAATCAGGCCCAAATTACTATGAAAACTGCAAGATTTAGGCAGGAAGAGAACTATATATATATTTTGTTCGCTAAAATTCTTTTCGGAGGAAAGTCAATGCGGTGTAGCACAAGCCCAGAAAAGGTGTTGCTGCCACACCTTCTTAGAGGGTGCCACACTCCGTTAACTTACCAACCATTCAAAATCTCTTTTTTTATATGGTTGCTACTGTTAAACCTTCTTCTCCACATAGCAGGAATTTCATTGGCAATTGTCCCCCCAGGAAGAGACATAGTCGTTTTTCCTTATTGTAAATGGAAAACACTGCAAAAATACTGGATTATGGTAACATACCATGTCTGCGCTACTAAGTGAATCGCGAGGGAAGGCGACAAAAACAAATATATTCCATAGGCTAATCCTCGTAACTTTTACAAAAGTGATTAGATTGGTCTCTCTAGTCTGAGATATAACGACATTTTGGCTTGCTCTTGATTTCTTAGTTTGGAGGTTAGTTGAAGTGGGATTCCTAATGTGAGTAGTAGTATTTTGTATTGAGTGCAAAAAGAAGTAGTTACCCCACCTTTGCAAAGTTAACATGCTCGGAAGTGACCACTCCACTTAAGTGGCCCATTAATCGGAAACCTCAAAATTCGCTGAAGCCTGGTCCATGGGGATTAATTGACATGCTGATTACGAAAATGATGTTTCTATGCTTTTAGGATTCTTTTATTATGCTTACTGTACGCGTAAGAGGTAAGCCAACACCAGTGCTAGTATCTTGCATAATGGGCCTATCAGACATTGTCGACTGACATCATGTCGCCAACATCACTATCACCTCGATAATGATCCCCCCTTCTCTGCCTGGCTCCTTCACGACCCCCAAGTGTGGCGTGCCACACCCCACGCTTGGCCCTGCCTATCCAGGTCATGAATGACGCGGAAAGTGGAAAAATTTCGAACTTTACACTTCGATTTAGAAAAGACCAGTTTCGTATACCTCTTGTATTGGATATCCTAGAAGGGGAAAGGGCATTAGAATCTCCGCAACTACCACATGCAGTCTTATGTGTTGATTTGCCCCTGCTTTGGGCAGTTGCTCGAATAAAAATAGTTTGTGCGTGAGACTCTTTTCTGCTTTCTCCATATAACCAAGTGTTTTGTGCAAGTATGAATAGATTATAACACTCCCATAATCCATCATAGGCCTTATGATTGTCCTATATGCCTACAAAAGAATGATCGCTTCCTGATTGAGAAGCCTCACAGACTGTTTACCAATCTTGTGGCTTCATGCGCAGTCAGTTTACAATGGTTATCAAAAGTGAGGGCACTTTTAATCTAAAATCCCAATTCTCTTATCGAATCAACTTTTTAAACATAGTATTGCCCAACTGTCTTGAATTTGGGATTGTAGTCTTTCGGTCCAGTACTACTTTAGTTTGGGTGCATCGCAAGTGGTACTCGAACAGCCAACTATGGACGCAGCCAGCCGTCGAAGCTGTTCAGACAGTCGATGGGATACCTCCGGAGCAGAAGTGGCAGGGTCGCGGGCTTTCCCCAGCGGAGGATTGCCACTTCGCGCTCCGGAGCCCTACCATTTCACGCATTTTTGTGCTCCGGGGCCCTCCCGAAAGTGGCGCACCTCCGGAGCAGAGATTTGCGCGTCGCGGAGAGGAGTCCCATTCATTCACCGTGACGTCGTCACAAACAGGACGAATGGGACCCCTCTCCGCGACGCGCAAATCTCTGCTCCGGAGGTGCGCCACTTTCGGGAGGGCCCCGGAGCACAAAAATGCGTGAAATGGTAGGGCTCCGGAGCGCGAAGTGGCAGACTCGCGCCATATGCCCGCCGGAGGAATCCCTTCGACTATCTGAGTGTCGGTAAAGTCGCTGCAGATGGTACAGCAGTTATACTCGTTGGTTGAAACTCTTGCCGAGAGGTTTTCTCGTACCTCTTCGTGCTGAAGTGCGATATTAGCCTCAGGAATTGCAGAAAGGTTCATAAATCCTTGAGAACTATGCAAATCAACAAAGCTACATAGAGTTTTCCATAAGAAAATGGCCACAAAATTAAATCCAAACACGAGCTTCAGTTTCAAGCTTACGTGAAAATCAAAACTTCTCTAGGTATTCTGAGAAAATGAAAAATTAATAATGATCAGTACCCTGAACTCGTTGTCACGTTAAGATGGCGTCATATGGATTCTAAGGATGCTATTGCTATCTTCTATTTGATCTTTCTGTACTTGTTTATAAACTGAAAAAAAACGCTTGCATAGTTTTGTTTCCGATTGTTCGGCCAATAAATAATGATATCGAGAAATATCATGCTATTCCTGAGGCTGATATCGCAGGTTTCTTTCATCGATCACTGAAACTCACAGCATACCAATCCATGGGCAAGCTAAGTACTATTTGATTCAGATTTTTATCCTCTTTCATCTTACATATAAAGCTGAATGTCTGTTTGTATGTCTGTCTGTCTGTCTGTCTGTCTGTATGTATGTCTGTACGTATGTTCCGAATAGAAAATTCCATTTCTGAACCGATCCGGACCAAACTTGGCACACATACACTTGGGCCCCGGCGGGTGTCATAGGCTACTTTTCGTCATCGATCGATATCGATTTTATCGATTTTTATCGCTTTTTTTGCTGAGTTCACCTACGGGGCTGGGAGTTGGCACAGGGGGGTAATCGAGCATGGGGATTCCGAATACAATATTGGTTTTCAGGATTATCGATTACTTTTATCGATTTTATCGATTTTTTTGCAAAGTTTGAGCTACGGGGCTGGGAGTTGGCACAGGGGGGTAATCGAGCATGGGGATTCCGAATACAATATTGGTTTTCAGGATTATCGATTACTTTTATCGATTTTATCGATTTTTTTGCAAAGTTTGAGCTAGGGGGCTGGGAGTTGGCACAGGGGGGTAATCGAGCATGGGGATTCCGAATACAATATTGGTTTTCAGGATTATCGATTACTTTTATCGATTTTATCGATTTTTTTTGCAAAGTTTGAGCTACGGGGCTGGGAGTTGGCACAGGGGGGTAATCGAGCATGGGGATTCCGAATACAATATTGGTTTTCAGGATTATCGATTACTTTTATCGATTTTATCGATTTTTTTGCAAAGTTTGAGCTAGGGGGCTGGGAGTTGGCACAGGGGGGTAATCGAGCATGCTGATCATCCCCAAGGGGGGTGATCAGCATGCTCGATTACACCCCTGTGCCAAATCCCAGCCCCCTAGCTCAAATTTTCAAAAAATCGATAAAATCGATAAAAGTAATGGACGATCTTGAAAACTAATATTGTGTTCGTAATCAGCATGCTCGATTACCCCCCTGTGCAAAATCCCAGCTTCGCATGTCAAAATTTACAAAAAATCGAAAAAATCAATAAAAGTAATCGATAATTCTGAAAACTAATATTGTATTCGGAATCCCCATGCTCACTTCCCCCCCCCCCTGTGCCAACTCCTAGCCCTGTAGGTGAACTCTGCAAAAAAATCGATAAAAATCGGTAAAATCGACATCGATCGATAACGAAAAGTGGACTGTGACACCCGCCGGGGCCCGAAGTGTATGTGTGCCAAGTTTGGTCCGGATACGGCGGAGCCGGGTAAGCCAGCTAGTAAAGCTATAATTTCTCTTTGATCTACCTTGTCTTTGCAATGTTATCGCCATGGCTTTTTGAGCAGCTCAGCAGTAACGCCAAATCTTTCCTGAATTTTGAAATTTTTTACCCTGATGTTTTCAACGAGCGCTGGTATCGATTATGTAGAGCCAACCTTTGGCTATATTATACCCGTTTTAGATTACATAGGTCACGTTTACCAAGTCCGTTATAATTAATTATTCAATAAAAACCGCGACTTTTTGATTACGTTTACCACGTAAAAGTACCGAAAATTCCAAAAAACTGCTTTTTCAAAGCAAATCAAACTTGGTCATGTTGCATAAATGTTTAATAAGAATCATTTTATAATTCGCAGAAATTTTGAAAACTTCCGCGTATTTGGTGCAGTTGCATGTCACGTGCCAAAAATCGAGACCTCTTAAGAAATAATGAATCTAAAAATATACTCTAGTAGTCCAAGAATTGCTCTACTAGAATCATACTTAACCATTTTAAAAACTTTAGAATGAAATTTTTAAAAATTAGCCGAACTTTGAGCCGATAAAATTGGCGGATGGAGAATTTTAACGAAAAACGAAAAAAGCATACATAACTGTGGCTCGAGAATGTATCCGTTAGAAAGAGAAGAAAAAGCTGCATCTAATGCATATTGAAACTCATTTAATTGTTTATTGTGCGTGGTTTTATAGTGGTTTGAAAAAACCGACAAAACTTTCGGGACGGCCTAATATATGCCGTCTGCATCGACTTTGCCGACAGCTCCGGCTGCTGGTTGCGGCAGCAGTCGGCTGTCCGGGTACCACTTGCACGCTTCTCCTTTAGTTTCTTCCTCAGAGTAGGTAGAGAACACTCTTTAGATCATTAAACTTTATTCAAGGCGTTTTACAGCTGCACATGTTCTAGCTGGTTTACTTTGTATACAATTTGTAGTCATCCACAAAAGCGATACGGGAGCACCTTCGTATTTTGGAAAAGCTCGTAGATATAACTATTATAAACACCAGAGGCAGTACATCGCCCTGTGATACAGCGCTATGCATCTTTAGGATTAGAAAAAGTACCCTAAACTCGTGTTATGAAGGACCATCCTCGAGAAGTTCTTTTCACGCAGCAACTCGTGGATGAATGCCTAACGTTCTTAATGTTCGCATTAGTTTGAGGTGTGGCACTTTATTTGAGGCCTTGGTAAAGCTAAGTAGATAACATCCGTATGGAGTCATTTGTCAAAATTTTAGATCCAATAATTGAGACACTGCATTGTTGGGGATACTCCACTCTGGAATACAGGTTGCTAGCAATCAATCATTTTGTTTTTGTCTGAATGTTTAACGAAAGCCTTTTTAGCATCTTTTCAGATAATCTGGCAAAAAAAGAGATGATCCTAACGAGACGGAAATTATTTAGAAAAGTAAACGGTTTTTTTTGAAACGGAAGGTACGTAAGATATATTAGGTTGTCGGATAATTTCTGTTACACTTTTTATTTTAATTCTTAAAAATCTCAGAAGCTTTGAAAAGATCTCATGTTCACGGCGTATGGGCAGGGTCAAAAGGCCTATACAAGGGTACCGTCGCATCCGCGATCAGTGCGCAAAACACCCACTTAGTGGCTGAAAATCCGTTTCTTCCCCTTTTTGTACAGTCGAGTAGATTTTCCGCTTAATATAGTGTGCTTGCACTGAAGGTGAAATGCGGTAAAATTTGCGTGTGAACAAGTAGCCACGCCAGTAACGCTAGCCTTTTGCGCGCGCAATTGGCCGGCGTCATGGGCGCAACTATTTGTTCACGCGTAAATTTTACCGCATTTCACCTTCAGTGCAAGCACACTATATTAAGCGGAAAATCTACTAGACTTGATGAGCTGGCGTTCTCTCAGGTCATGAGCGATAGGCCGGACAATGTGGTGATCAGGTAGGGCAGTGGTGATAACGCGGACATGTCTGCATACCTTTTTCTGAGCGGTTCAAATCTCAGTTGCGCCATCTTTGCTATCATCGGAATTTTTACGAAGAAGACGTCTTCAAAAAATTTCAAAACACCATTTTTACGTTTTCTGTATTCATTTCTATACGATGCATCTAAAAAGAAGATTTTAGGAGAGTTTTTGAATTTTTTTTGATATTTTTTCGTCTCTCGTTTTTGAAAACTGAAACTAAAAACTAAAAAATTTGGCTGCTTTTACAAAACTGCCGTAAACTTGTCGGTCATTAGTGCACTTGCGGCGACAATTATGCTGGTGGGTAGACCTTGCTATGTCGCAAGCGTGTTGCAAATTTGAGGTTTTCAGAAAGCTTCTGGAATCTCCTAGATATTTTAGAAAGTGTAACAGAAATTATCCGACCTAATACATCCGCAACTTTACTCTTCATCATACTGAGAGAAAAGAAAATGGAGAGATCCAGCAATTATAGACGCTACGAACTCAAGGAATTCCAGCGTAAGCAAGTTAAGTGTGAGAGATGTTGACTTAGACCAGGTGATCAGCAGCCAGGTCCCGGCACAGATCGTCTTTAAGCAGGCTGGACTTCGTTTTTGGAGCAAAAAGCAAAGGATATGTCGTTTTTGACGAATCGAGGCCGAGCACCAAGAGAACACAAGCTTTTCGTACAGGTTACAGGTTATCGCACGATTGACGTGTTCAATCGTGTATGGCGAAAGTGCGCGCGATTTGAAAGCAAAGCTAAAATAAACAAATTGCTTGTTTACAGTCCACACAGAATCATATGACACCAGAATTAAACTGTATACATAGAATATTATTTGCAAGAGAATTATGCAAAAAGATTTGGGGACTTATGTGAAGTATTACCTTTTCCAAAATCAGTCCGTCTCCAGACGGTCACCAAATCTGAGCTCGTCTGGAGCATATATTTTTGTCACTTCACATAAGTTTTGGATTTTTCTATCATGGAAGGTTTCTCCGGTCAGAAATTTATCCCCGAGCATGAAGACATTTTCATATCATTGCCTTTCCTTTGTTTTTTTTGCCTTAATTTCTTCATAAATCGTTTTGTTAAATATCGCGCTGCAATGCCAAACTCTTGAGCATGCGTAGAATTCAGCTCCAATTTGGATTTTCAATCTTATCTCACGTTTTTTCTTTCAGATTAGTAAATTTTTCTTGTTTTTATCTTCTTCTGAGTAGGTAGGTCAAAGAGGACTTCGTAAAACTTCAAAAAGACAGGGGAGACTTCGTTTTTCAGAAACCCTAGAAACCGACTCGTGCCAGGCCCTGTCAGCAGCCTATAGATTTCATTGCAAAACCAAGGCTCAAGTCCCTAATAGCGCAACACGGGGTATTATGTTATCCATTGGCATTATGTACAATGCTTTTGGAAAGGACTTTTGAAGACGTCGCGATGCTCGGCTATTTGTTATCACTGCTCAATTATCCGCAAGAAGTACTCCTATCTTGTTTTTCTTTTGAGTCTAGAGGTGATAATTTTGGAAAAGAGAACGAAATCAATGATTCTTCGTTCAACGGCTGCATTGTATTTTGTTCGTCTTTTGTTGGATATAGCACTCGCTCTATTACTTTTTACGATAGTTCTCCCCTCCACAATCAGTGGCTTCAATTAATCCCTTCGGTCATTAGAGTACGAAGGTAGTTTGGAAAGTTTACCTTGAACAGCGGAATTTCAACAGTGGGGACGAAAAAATGGTGTGGTAAAGAATATGCAAAATTAACTCGTGCAGTAATTTTATTCACTGTGTTAAACGAGCTGTACTAGTCGACACTAGCCAGTTCTTCCAATAATCACGGTCTCGTACTTGAAGGCAGTGCCCAGACAAATCTGGGTCCCGCGTTTTTTGCCTGGAAACTGATGAGGGGATCCTAGCTAAGGCACTGCCCAAGTGGCAGCGCGAATGGTTTATGGCTGAGAAATGCCTCCCCTTCCCCCTCTCCAACACTCCGCGCTTGCGTTGTGACCGTAAGCAAGTGATTTAGGATGGGTCATGTCGCGAACGTAGTGTTGAAGTGACTGAAGTCATTTTCAGGTTATGGTCTTGGCACAGCAGCGAAGAGTTTGGGGACGGATTTCTCAGCCGCGAATGAATTGTTTTTTGCGCTGCTGCTTGGACAGTGCGTTAATTAGAACCTTCTCATCAGTTATTAGGACCCTCTTATCAGTTCCCAGGCAAGAAACCTATGCGCTCGGATTTGCTGGACATTGCTTTTAAAGAGTTATATGGAATAATGTGCTTGCAATAACACAGCAAACCCGAAAGTCTGTGTTTTTATAGCCTTTTTCAAACTAACAAGGGATGTCCTTTCTTTTCGAAGTGGCCTCTCTACAGGGTGTCCCAAAAAAATGTATCGAACGTTTGATCGTTATTATCTCTCTCTTGAAGAAGTCTTTTCCCTTGCTTTAGGTACCAATCTGTAGAGCTGGCTTCAACTTAGATTTGCATTATAGAACGAATCACCCATCTCTCTTCATTACTGTAGGATTACGGTAGAAACTTGAAACGTATGGTGTCAGCGTGGAAAAAACTGCCGTTTCAAAATTTTTCAAAAAAATGTGAAAACGTGTGTAATAGGGTTTTTATGGAGCTTAGTTTGATACTCAACTATTCACGAAATTGGAAGCCTTCTAAACGGTGTAACCGCACTTTTTAGGAATATTGAAAAAATGGCCGCTACCTCTTACCTGGCATAACTCTTCAATGAAGCATCATAATAAGTTGGGAACTCTACAGTTATAATCAGCAACTCTAATTAACCTAGTGTAAAAGTTTTCAGACTGTTTTGTTTCCTTTCTGAGGCAAAATATGGCCTTTCATTGCTTAAAACCCTCTTCGAAGTTTCTACCGTAATCCCACAGTAATGAAGAGAGATGAGTGATTCGTTCCATAATGCAAATCTAAGTTGCAGCCAGCTCTACAGATTGGTACCTAAAGCAAGGGAAAAGACTTCTTCAGAAGAGAGATATCAACGATCAAACGTTCGATACATTTTTTGGGACACCCTGTATATGAAATTACGACGTTGAATTACAGTAAGTGGTGTACTATCCATTTGAAAAGACCACTTCGACACGGACCTCCCTTGTGAGAAGGAGGTTTTTGCGAAAGTTTTCAACAGAATTTAGGACAAGATTTCTTTTATAACCTCTTTTTAGGCTACGATAACTTTTAGAAGTTTATGGAAGCTGTTAGTGTTCAATAAAAACGATAACGTTTGAGATATTGTCAGTGCTCCTAGTCGTGTCATGGCAATCACGATGATATATAATGTTGCAGGGTTGTGTTTAGACCCCGCAGAGATTTTCGACCAAAGCCAAACGCCCCGTTGGCTCTGGTCGTAGATCTCTGCAGCGTCTTTCGTCTCTGCTCGCCTGCGCTGCGTTCTCGTGGCGCGCTACCTCGCTACCTCAAACGCAAGGCACGGGGCATTTGGCTCTGGTACCCATTTCTTTGTTGTCTTGAACCAATTCTAGCAAAATATATATCAAATTAAAGCTCTTGATCTCTATTTTTACGCTGACAACATAGCAAAATCCTATTATTCACTGGCAAGACGTGCTGAAAATCTCCTGTTTTTCTTCAGTGTAGTTCTCCTCGCGCGGTTTTTTCGCGCATTCGATAGAGTTTACCTCTCTCATTGATGTAGACAACGAACTTACCGTTTCGACTACGACAGATTTTTTCGTGAAAAATCGTAAAAAAGGCGATTTTCTTCACCTTGTTCTCTTACCGTGTTTTCGCTGCTATTTTCTTCCAACTTGGGCGATTATTGCTCAGAATGATGAGCGCAACGATCAGGACAACGTCGCAAGAAACAGGAACAATTTAAAGACTGCATCAAAAACTAGGTTGGCTTTGACGTGCATTTCGACTTGATGAAAACATGATTTTGCGTTTTTGCAACTAAATCTTTCCTTGTTTAACTTCTTGATAATCACCACTTCCGAAACACGGCTGTTTTTGAAGCACTCACAAGGAAAAATTAGTTTTCCTCGTCTCCCCCCCCCCCTCCCCCCCACCGTCTTGTAGAACTCGTCCTGGAGCGAACTGCAGTTCGAGATGCCGCCATGAAAGGTATCAAACTCCTAGCTCAAGGGCTTTTTTTGCTTTGGCTAACTGTTTTGCATCTTTTCTTTTCAAACATTCAGACAACCTTCACTTTTGAGTCCCTGCCTACAGACTACCAAAGGTATGAGTATAAACCTAAGTTGCATAATGACTTGCACCAGGAAGGGGGGCCTCCACTCTGTTCTCGCTGACAAATCGTCATAATTGGTCAGAATTAAACTCAAGATGTTGCGCCTTAACGTATGAGGCGAAACTTTCTGAAATATCTTAGTCGAAAAAGCTTTGTACAGCTAACCCCTGTCCTATAGCGACTCTGTGGTTAAACCAGTCAATGCCAAGAGAATTGACCCCCGTGAGGAGAAGGCATCCTGCAGCCAACAAGGTCAGTGATTTCATTAACCATGTTTCGTTTTTCATAAGTACAAGATGGATAATTGACGGAAGCTACACTTAAAGCCTTCGACGCAACCGTTTAGACAACGTACAAGCCAGCAACGGCTGGGTATAGGTCTCTCGTTCAAGCGCCTTCTTCTTCAGCGTCTTCAGTAGTTGGGTAGAGGACAAGAGTTCTTATATATAAAGCTGAATGTCTGTCTGTCTGTCTGTCTGTCTGTACATATACTCAAATAATCGCCGTGGGCAGGTGGTCCGCAAACTCGCGCTTCCTTGCAAGCGGTCAGCAAAATTTTAAGGCGTGGCAAAACCTTCAGTGAGCGGTACTTCGCTGTTCTGCCAGCGGGCAGCAATACAGAATTTTCTGCAAGCGCTCGTCAAATAATCTCTTTCAGCGAGCGCGGGCCAAACTTTCAGCATACTCTCGGACTCTTTTTAGGCAGTTTCGGATGTACGTCGAGCAAAGGTAACACTCTACATAACAGAGGTGCCGTCGATGGTTCAATTGACCGAGCTTGGGATGCTTTTCCAAGCGGAAGGTACCTACAGGCTGTGCGGTCCTTCACAAAGGATCGCGGCCTTCAAGAATTTTGTATATTTTTGCGGAAGGTCCGCGAGAATGCGGCCACTGCGCCGCAGCTAATCTGTTAATAACCGCAATTGTTCTCCGAGCATTAGTCTAAAATTTCGCCAAAATTCTTCCAAATATCTGCAAGCGGACCGCAAGAAATCAACGAACTATTTTTCCGGTGCCCGCTTGCGCATAAATCGCATGGTCGCCTGCCTCCGGCGATTATCTGAATGTGTTCCAAATAAACTTCTTCATTTCTGAACCGATGCGGAACAAACTTGGCACACATACACTTCGGGGCGAGCGGATGTTCTTATCATTTTTTGTAAAGTTCCACCTACTCAGATAATCGCCGGGGCAGGCGGCCATGCGATTTATGGGCAAGCGGGCACTGGTAAAATAGTTCGCTGATTTCTTGCGGTCCACTTGCAGATATTTGGAAGAATTTTGGCGAAATTTATACGAATGCTCGGAGAACTACTGCGGCTTTTTCATAAAGTGTTGCGGCGCAGTGACCGCATTTTCGCGGACCTTCAGCGAGAATATGCAAAACTATTGAGGGCCGCACGGTCCTTCGTAAAGGACCACACAGCCCTTGGGTACCTTCTGCTAAGAGAAAGTACCTCAAAATCGGGTAATCAAACCAGCGATGATACCTCTGCCATAGAGTGTTACTTCTGTTCGGCGTACGCCCGAAACTGCGTAACAGAAGTCAGAGCGCTCGCTAAAAATTTGGCCAATGCTCGCTGAAAGAAATCATTTGACGAACGCCTGCAGAAATTGCAGTATAGCTGCTCGCTGACAGAATATGCGACAGTAAAGGGAGTACCACCCACTGAAGGTTTGGCCACGCCCCAAAATTCTGCTTACCGCCTGTAGAAAAACGCGAGTTTGCGGTCCGCCTACCCCTTCGATTATCTGAGTATGGAGCTGAGAGTTGGCAAGTTAGCACAGGGGGTAAGTGAGCATGCTGATTACAAATGCAATATTAGCTTCTGGAAATGTCGATTACCTTTATCGATCTTATCGATTTTTTTGCAAATTCGACCTACGGGGCTGGAAGTTGGCATAGGAGGGTAAGGAACATGCTGATTACTAACACAGCAAGAATAGGGAATTGGCATGTATAAGTGGGCATAGGGGATGCTTGTACAGAGACCTGCTTGTACAGTCTTTGCGTGTCATGAATCGCGTATATGTCTATGCATGTGTAGACGAGTAAGTGCGATATTTCTTTGATAATCACGAAAATATACCCATCTTGCTTGGCCATTCATGCTTAACCGTGATCTTATACATTCGAAAGGCTCAGATCAAAATTTCTATAGCTGGCTTGGATAGCACTGATTTGTATAGCACTGTGATTCGATTATATCACCATGTCTCGATTGTTCTATAGTTTGTGTATTTGTTCTCTGATTGCGAACTGCAAAACCTGCAATTCCATATAGCCGGCAAGAAAAGCGCTTACAATTGGAAAAGAAAATGCAGAATTTATATGTAGTGAAGCTTTGAGTGGTCATAGAGCAGGCGCCAAATTTGCAAGAGTATGACCAGGGTCAAGCAAGGGTGTGGCACACGATCGCTGGTTACGACCCCCCCCCCCCTGATTGCTGTCTTAATAAGACCCCCCCCCCCTCCTGAACTATATACCTAAGATAGCAATACCAGAGTTGAGAAAGAGGTCAGGCACGTCTTTCGAAACCACCCTCCCCTCCCATGAAAGCCCTCAAACGACCCCTTCTTCCTCCTCTTAACCTCTGGACCTCAAAGTGTGACATTCTGGAGGACACCATCTTTTTCTAGAGAGTTTTCAGATTTCTGAGAGCTGTACGCCCGATTTTCCGTGACTGCACTTTACAATCACACGTAATTTGACGGCTGATTTTGATCTGAATAGGCATATTGAAAGGGCCATAATTTTCTTATGGGTGGTGCGTTTGGCTCCAAATTTCCAATGTAGCAAGAAGAAGCTATGTGCTCAATACTCGTATCAGCAATGGAGCGCTTTCTGGATTTTGAAGGCAAGTTAAGGGGGTGCGGCACAGCTGCGGCAGCCGCAGCTTCTAAGAGGGTGTGCCGCACCCCATTAACTATATCAAAAAAACATTTTTAGCGGACAGTATTTATATGAATCGATAGCCTAAAGCTTGTAGATTCCATAGGACTGTTTGGAGCCTGATTTGATTTCTTAGCTCTAAGTAATATTTGGTGAAAGCACAGCGATCAAAAGCGAAAAATGGGAAAAACGAGGTTTTGGTTGGCTTCTAATTCCACAGTTTGCAGGTCTTCTGAAGCGGGATCCTGAGGTGGACAAAGAAGGAGTAGTGCTTTGTCTTGAGTGCAAAAACGGATAGCTAATTCACCTTTGAAACAAAGTTAACCATGTTGGAATTTGACCATTTCATTTAGGTAGCCTAGTATCTTGAACCTTCAGAATTCGCTCACACTTTGTCTACAGGGGTTAACTGACATGCTAATTGTGGATATGATACGAATATCATGTTATCACTGTTATCAGATTACCCAACTACGACCCCTCCCCCTTTGACTCCTCAATACGACCCCCCAGGTGTGGCGTGGCGCACTCCACGCTTGACCCTGAAGGCCGTATTTTTGACCGTTCTTTGACTCTTTGGCATTGCATACATCAGCTCTTCAATGTACCCTTAAAGTGAAGGAGTATGCGCGACTCACCTCCGAAGACTTCATTGCCATTCTGCACAGCATATGTTTTCGCAGTGTATTTGTTCAGATCGCCGCCTTTGAACTCGCTCATCACCGATTTATTGTCTCGCGTTCGTTTCTTCGTCATAAACACCTGAACGACCTCAAGTAAGGCTACTAACTTCCTATGATTAGATAATGGAGACAGTGATCTTTGCTATATCTATGTTCGCAATTAATGCCCGGCCATGCATAGCAATCAGACGACGTCCATATCAACTCGAATAGGGGGATATGCGTCGCCGAAGGAGGTGGTCACGCGGATATCTGCTAGACTACGCAGCTCTAGAAATCACGGGCAGTACAGATTTGTACTAAGCTGTCCGCGCTGGGTGGAGAGCCCATCGGTGACATATAGTTCCCTATCCGATATCAACTCCGACCTATTTCTTCTACCCACATGTGCATAGCGCAGTATGCAGTAGCAAGACCTCTATGTGAGAATTGTTGTGAAGTCCCCCGTTTTTGTAGACCGTAGCGCTATTGGCACCAAGTCCTTCTGAGCGTGCTAGGACGCGGCTGTCTAGTATACTTTGGAATATTCGAGAATTTTTTCGAATGATCGAATAACCGAATTTATTCGAAATCAAAAATATCGAATAATTGATTTTCGAATATATTCAAAAACAAAAAATGTCGAATACTCGAATATCGAATGTTTTCGAAAAACAAAAATGTCGAATAATTGGATATCGACATATTCGAAATAAGAAAATCGTCGAATAATCGAACATCGAATACATTCGAATTGAAGAAAATCCGAATATACGAATATTTTGCATCGATTATGTCGAATATTCAAACAAATTTTGATCGAATTAGCACAATGAAGGACTCCATGCAGTGGGCAAGTTGGACAACAAACGATGGTTGCTGGTATAGCAGTCAAAATTGTGACGCTATCATGTAGTTATTCGATTATACGAAACCAGTGCGTCACCTCTGCTTCGCAGAAGCTCGCACTGATTCTACTGTCCACATGCCTTCCTCGTAGTCGCAAAATGATGGCTCTGAAACTTACCTCGCGATGCCGATCATCACGAATGAAATATAAACGACTACTCATTCCAAAAGCGTTTTCATGTAAGATTGGTGACTCTGGGGGATATAAGGTATTCTCTAAAAGATTGAATGCGATTTTGAATCAGTTACTGGGGTTATAATGGCTTGATAGTCGTCATAAAGATGATGACAACCGTGAGTTACATCTCTGAGCAAAAATTTTCTCACATTCCCAAGTAAAACTTTGACAATCGATCATCTACGCAAGTATTCCTTTTTGGCGCCGATCTTGCATGAAAGTAAACTTTTTGCTCACTTTTCGAATTGGAGTCCTTGGTTTGCGGATTTACTTGCTAAATGAAACCATGACTTTGAAAAAAGTCCAATTACAGGCCCACTCTGGCACGCGCGAAGTGGATCCGTTTGGCGCACAATTTCACAGTTTCCAATTATCGGATCGGCTTGTGCATATTTTATTACATGCTGATAGGGTGCTACTACCAAAATTCTAGCTCGAGACCCTTGCTGGAATTCGCTCTATGAATTTCGTGACACACACACACACACACACACACACACACACACACACACACACACACACACACACACACACACACACACACACACACACACACACACACACACACACACACACACACACACACACACACACACACACACACACACACACACACACACACACACACACACACACACACACACACACACACACACACACACACACACACACACACACACACACACACACACACACACACACACACACACACACACACACACACACACACACACACACACACACACACACACACACACACACACACACACACACACACACACACACACACACACACACACACACACACACACACACACACACACACACACACACACACACACACACACACACACACACACACACACACACACACACACACACACACACACACACACACACACACACACACACACACACACACACACACACACACACACACACACACACACACACACACACACACACACACACACACACACACACACACACACACACACACACACACACACACACACACACACACACACACACACACACACACACACACACACACACACACACACACACACACACACACACACACACACACACACACACACACACACACACACACACACACACACACACACACACACACACACACACACACACACACACACACACACACACACACACACACACACACACACACACACACACACACACACACACACACACACACACACACACACACACACACACACACACACACACACACACACACGTAAGCAACCCTTAACCCGTTATTATAAGTTATGATTGTCGAATAATCGAATAACTTCTGAAAATATATATTCGAATGTTCGAATATTTTCGAAAATCAAATTCTTCGAATAACCGAATAATCGAACAAATTCGCAATTGTCAAATTTCGAATAAGCGAATATCGAATATATTCGAGATTTTGAAATTTTCGAATAATCGAATTTCGAATAAAATTTATTCGAATACTTTATTCGAATACTCGAATATTTATTCGATTCGGTCCAAAGTATACTGTCTAGGCGTTGGCAGACTTCCATTGACACCGGGGCCGGGGCATGGCCCTTAAATTATCAGCTAGGTTGTCCGTTGCTCGTCCTGAGCTTGGAACAGAACCAGCACCGAAAGCAAGGTCGTGCAGACGGATTCAGATGTAGCTTGAGCCCCCGCGCATAATCCACCCGTTCTCGCCATGCAAAACGGGTGAATTATGCCAGATTGTGTCTTCAAATCCAACATTGGGCAAACCATAAGTGTATAAATCTTGTAGATTGATTTCCTTATAATTCTGTAAATTCGAATGCACTTACAGTCAAGTATTTTTTCGCTTAATATAATGTGCTTGCACAGAAGGTGAACTGCGTGAAATTAGCGCGTGAACTGCTAGCCACACCGGTACTGCCGACATTTTGCGCGCGTAATTGGCCGGCAACACAGTCGAAGCTTATCGTACACGCGCAAATTTTACTGCAAGTCACCTTCTGCACCAATTTTTAAGCAATCTTGCATTTTGTTTCGCGCTCTGGTCGTCAAACATGAATACTTTTTTCATCGACATTTAAACATAATAGTTAGTGAAATATTCTGAATTTCTAACAAAATTAAAGCAGTCAAATCTACATCCTTCCCCTGAAGCATGGTCTAGACTCAGAAAAGCAAAAACAAGCTTTGTTTAGCCGGTTTAGGCGCTTAAGGCTTAAGGCATACCTCCTTAAGGCATACCTCCCGCGATTTCGCGAAATCGCCACATCCCCGCTACTTGGCGATTTGCCAGATGTCTACAGAATAAGCAAGCGCGGCTCTCAGATACAGTCTGTCCCAACCCCAACCAGGCCAAAATTGGCATGGCGGGAGTCCGCGCCGCTAGGGTTTCGCGGCCACGCCCACGGCCTGCTTCGCTACTCTCTCTTCAATCCTTTCGCTCTCTCCGACAGCGCGCATATGTAGCGCAGATTAGCGCTGCGAGCGCGCAAATTACGCCGGCGGTTCGGCCTGGTCCCGATTGGAGCAGACTGTACAAGCGCATAGATTTCATAAGTTGTATCAGACGCAGCAAGTCTGGCCCAAACAAAGTGCGTTTACAACCAGCTATAAAGAATTTTAGCAGTGACAGATCGCGTAGCGGCCAGAACCGCATAAGGTATGCCTTAGGCCTAAAGGCAGCGTCCACTCAAAATTTCGTTTACCATGTTTTTACTGTCATCGGGCGTTTCCATGGCGCTGATTTCGTATATGAGGTTCAAATTAACAGGAATACAGTCGCTTCATTTCATATGATCATGTGTGTCACTGCACACACAGTTCACCTTTGGCGTCCCCATCCTGGATTCGTGGGAGAAACAAGCCTTCAGGTAAGTGTTTCCAAGGTGTTCTTAACATTTTCTTTCCTTTTTAGTTACTAGTCACCTCAAATTGATGTAATCGATAACAATCGGTAAGTCTCTTGCGTTTTTGCGGTTGCAAATCCAGGATGAGGACGCCAAAGTGGACTGTGCGTGCAATGGCACACATGATCATCTTATATATAAAGCTGAATGTCTGTCTGTATGTCTGTCTGTATGTCTGTCTGTACGTATGTGCGGAATAGAAATTTTTATTTCTGAACCGATTTGGACCAAACTTGGCAAACATATACTTCGGGGCAGGGAGCGTGTCATAGGCTACTTTTCGTTATCGATCGATATCGATTTTATCGATTTTTTGCAAAATTTGAGCTAGGGGGCTGGGAGTTGGCACAGGGGGGGTAATCGAGCATGCTGATTATGAATATAATAATGACAGGGCCGGGCGGAGCCGGGTTTGCCAGCTAGTATGAAATGAAGCGACTGTACAAAATTGCCCCTTTCTAAAGCCCTATTTTGGCGGACCTGGACGAGTGTCCCGGCGGTAGTCACGTCGAATGCAACATGAAATCTTATCTTATGCAACAGTGCCACATCACAGACTATGCGTCTCGACGTTGTTTGTCATGTCAGAACACGTCACGGAGCAATCCGTGGGTGGTTGGAACGCAGAAAAGGGGCTGAAACGCAAAGACGAACCATGTCCGTTGTCTCCTTTTGTAGGCAACATTAGGGGACCGGACCAACGCGGTTGGTCTACGTTTAAAGGCACCGTCCACCCTGAGTCGAGGGTGTGCTTTTGGCAGCATATAATTTCAGGGCCCCCTATCAATTCAATGCCCAAGTCGCGGTGCAGAATGCCACTTCGGAAGCGAGAAAATCGCTTCGGAATAGCGAAGATGCACGAGGACCTCCACACATGCCCGCCCATCTGTGCGCACCCATCCAATCACCGTTCCGAAAACCCGGCATGTGGGTTCTCCGGGACGAAGATTGTCGGGGTTTTCGCGCATTCTCGACTTCATATTCGGAATCAAGGACATGAGAAGGCCCTGAAACGTCAGAAATGTGGAAGTCGAAAATCTGGGTGGACGGTGCCTTTAAGGCCTGCTAGTAGAATGAATAATCAATCTGGGGTGGATAAATTTTGGGTGGACGCTGCCTTTGAGAAATCTCTATATAATAAAGCGGAGGATGACTCATGCGTACGAATGTGTGTTCACTACCCCCCCCCCCCCCCCCGTCTGGAAATTTGTCCTTTTGATTGAAGAAAGGTTTCCGATAAGTTGCGCACGAGAAATTTTGGAAAACATACTGCTTGACTCGCATCCATGGATGGGTGATATACGAGGTCTGCATATGCGAGAACATTTTGCAGATCTTCAGTGGGTTTTGCACCAAATTGGAAAATTTATGGGAAACGTTTCAGATTTTATAAGAACTCTTAAGTGATGAATAGAGCAGCGTTAGCTTTCGGATCCGCTCTAGCAATAATCACGGACCACAATTCGCAGAATCATATAAAGTGCTCCAATGGGGATCGGCCAAACCGTTGGCTAGATTTACGACTTATAGCGATAGGGGTTTGCGCTGCATATGCGCTCTTCTGAGGGAGCGAAGATATTGGCAAGAGAGAAAACAAGCTAGAGTAGACGTGACGTAACACCTTCGCGACACGAACTCCTTTCGAATTCGGCCTGATTAGATTGGGACAGACTTTGTGATATGGTGACTCGAGATAAGTCCAAAACGAAATTTTGGCTAAGTCACATGCAAAGAAAGCTTTTGTAAGTTTCAAAAAATTCTTCAAAAGCGGACTTGGTGCGCTGACTAATTATTCAATACTGATACCACAGCTTCGTCTTCTATCATGCTTCAAAAACGTCAGCAAATTTGTGAGTTAATCAGATTTCGCATAACTTCTCCCAAAACAGATAAGTTATTCTTTACGGAGGGCCAATAAGTTTTTGCGAAAATGTAAACTTTTTGTGACATCCTCACTGTAATAATCCTACTCATTTGGAAGCTCAAGAATGTGAGCACCAATTTGAATAGATTTCGATGAAAATGAAGCATACAATACAGACGGTAGCGCTTATACATTGCCCATACCCACTTACCAGACCAAAGTGGTAATGGTCTGGCTTGGTCTGGTAACTAAATAAACGAAAATAGCGAAAATACGCCAGTAATTTTGCGCACCCTGTGAGTATCCGCGCTGCTAGGGCTAAGGTACAATGCTTCCGCCTTCGTGCATAGGGAATCTATTGTGGTAATTTTCCTCAACGATGTTAAGATTTCTATAATCGTCCTTCCCCCACAAGACACCTAGGGCCGCATGCACTAACCTCCCCGCTGGGGAGGGGATCGCAGCTCAATAGAAAGCTTTATATTTCGAAACTCCAGATACCTGGATTTCACGTTGTGTACCTATCCGTAAGTATTCCTACTACCCTTCACCATGAACATGTTGAAGAGGAGCGAGAAGCTGTACGAACCGCATTTTCCAGCTTTTGTATGATCCCTGATGATCCCCGGCGTTTTTCTTTGAAGTCATTTTTCTTTCTCCGAACTTAACGAAAACTTTCCAAAGCTGTACTGAACATCTAACACAACAGTGCTAAGCATGTTGCTGATGAGAACAAATGAGTTTTTGGTAAGTCGAATTTTTCGGTAAACCTCAAGTTTCGACCTGTGGATCATCGAAAATTTCATGACTTCAAAACATCATTTGTTCTTATCACGAACATGCTTAGCACTGTCGGGTTGGATAATCTGCACAACTTTGGAGGTTTTTCATTAACTTCGTAGAAAGAAAAATGACTTTGAAGGCAGTGGCTCGGCAAATCTCAGTATAGTCAAATTTGCGCTTACCTGGGGTTATTCAATACGCTGATCCCGAAAATCCACTTTTGAAAGCTTGAAAACGGCGAAAATGAGCGTTTTTTCATGCCTTTCTATTTGGAACTGGACGAGTGGGGCAAGGCTGACGACGCTAGATCGTTGCAGGACCCAATGGTTATAGCATTGCCTCCAATGACGAGAAGGAAAATGCCGTCCGGATGCGTGTAAGATTGGCCTGCGCGTGTAAGCTTGAAAGCAATTATCTTGGCGGGGAAAGCATGCTGTGCAACCGGGATTGCACCGTTTTCATACTTGCGCGATAAGGAAGCTACCACGTTAAAATCCTGAGCTGCTGGATTCTGCCGATCCACTGCCTCTAAAGAAAAGCGCCGCGGATCATCAGGGATCATACGAAAGCTGGAAAATGCGGTTTGTACAGCTTCTCGCTCCTGTCCAACATTTTCATAGTGAAGGATAGTAGGAATACTTACGGATAGGCACACAACGTGAAATCCAGGTATCTGGAGTTTCGAAATATAAAGCTTTCTTTTAAGCTGCGATCCCCTCCCCGCGGGGATGTTAGTGCATGCGGCCCCTAGTGGACGAATTTCGAATTTGAATTAGAGCACGCCGATTGCAGCAGAGCGCGGCACATTCAGCGATTAGTTCAATCTTGTACAGATTTTTTCGTATTTCTCGGACTTTTAATGTCATTTTTTGAATGCCAACATTCTTCCTGATTGAGTGATTTTGTTGCTTTCGAGCGATGTTTCGTACTGCTATGCTCCTTTCTTTGACTATAATTTCAGGTTAAGCTTGGAGAAACAGCTGAGTTTGAAAAATCTTTCATCGGCATTTAACAAGTCTTAAAGTGTTTCTCAAATGCACTCCATGTCAAAAACTCCCCATGTTCAGCGTTGTTCCGATCTTACCTGAAAATAGAGCTAAAGAAACGAGCTTAGTAGTAAAAAGCCAAGCCACCAAGCAACTCTAAACTCTCAAATCTGACTGCAAACGTTATTGAAACAAAAAATTACCGTATGACGAGAGGAACACAAAAGAATACTGCACGAACTCAAAACGGATTTAAGGTGCCGCGCTGCCGCAAGCGACGCGCACTAATCTAAATTTGAATTCGTCCACTAGGTGTCTAGGAGGGGGGGGGGGGGGGGAGGACGACTATACTAGAGTGTACCCGACTGCTAGTTCAGCAGCATGGTGGTATGAATGACGTACTACCGGCTCAAATCCATGCTGTTCCTGAAGCATACGCAGACGGAAGGAGTCATGCGCAGTCTTGAATGTTCGATGTGGGATTTTTGGGCTTTCCTGCGTTTCACCGACCGAGCGTTTCTTTTCTTGAGAACATGCCCTGAAACGCTGATTTGTTAAAAAAAGATGGGTTGGCTCGTTTTTCGTCCATTTATTTTTTCGCTGTCCACCTTTAAAGTGGTATGTCAACTGGTCGGTGTACATCAAAAAAGGTTCCTGTATATTCGAGATTGCATGAAATCCGAGGAAAAAAACTGAACCTCGACACGCTTTTCCTTATTGACTCTTGTTTACACAACGATCGATGTTTCGTTGGTGTTTCAGGTGGGGAACCGCCTCGACTCACCATAGATCTTTTGCTCAAATTGCCCATATCGAATGTAGAAAAACATGATCTCGCAGTAACATAGACGTACGCGAAAAATCAAAAGACGCGAGGAGTACGAAAACACGGACGGAATGAAGCAAATCATGCATATTCTTGGGATACTCAAATGCTGCGATAGAAGGTCGAAAGCAGTCAGAAAAGTAGAGTTAAAGCTGGGAGGCACCTCGCACTGTGCAGTCACTAGTTTGTCACATTGTACTGACTTCCCATCCGGATTAAAAATATGAGGGTAGGACAAAGACTGGGTACCGGATTACTGCTAAGAGAGGATAGCCAATCTTTTTCCAGGAGGAAACCTTGGGAGGCGTTCAAGCCGGACATCACACTATCCGTACTAGACTCGGTATGTTTGTGACGCAAGAAACTGCCAAATAGAATCTGCAGTATGTTTTTACCATCTATTCGAGCTCTGATGACCATGAAATTTGTTTTTGTTTCGCACACAAAGGGGATGCGCATCTCGTAAGGTTGTAGATTCCAGAATGAAATGAAAAAAAAATGATTTGTTGAGTCCAGCTGCTGAGGGGATGTCAATTAAAGATGGGTTCATTATTTATCTCCTCCTACAGCAGTGAATTTCAAGCATTCTACAAAATTGATTTAGCAGTAGGCTTAGAGAATCAAAAAATGGAAATCCGCCGCCACGATGACATTTCTTAGCATCGTGTTCAGTTGCACATCTTCGATGGAAAACAGATTTTGTGAGCATTACTACTTATAATGGTTACCATAGCTACATTTGATGTATTCGATATGGGATTGTAACTTCTTACGATCATTAATTAGCTCGGTATTTTAGCAGTGAGCACATTATTGACAGATTATTTAAATTAACGATGACATTATTACAGTTTACCATAATATCGTGCTATATGTAAGTGCTTTGCAAAAAGTGGAAGCGATCAAGAGTGGGAAAGACTGAACTTACATTTAGAAAATGACCTAAGACTGTTTGGCACGGAAATTTTAACACCAAGTAGTTAAAAGTGTCTCAATAATTCAATCAAATTTTATGTGTGGATGACAAAAAACCTCTTTTCTAATTAGTTCTCAATCTAGAAAGGACGCATTTGAGACATGGGTCATTGTAGTGGCGCACGCAGATGCGCCTTAGAACGCTGATCTTGAATCTGCCTTCTTTATCTGCTGATCTTCTCCAAGATAAGTTATGAGCTTTTTCCATAAATTATGCAAGATAGTACTCAGAATCTGCTACTCACTTTTCTCAAACTGAACTTATGGGGATTTCTAGAGCTCAGTGAGATGTCTTATTCTTGAGCGGGAGGACACAGCTTTTGGTGGAAGAAGCATTGTACTTTCAGGGGATGCTCAACAGATATTGAAAGTAGATTGAGAATCAGCGTTTCTACTGGCATATTTATTCATCAAGAACGGGCCACGGTAACAAAGTATGCTTCCCTTGCAAAAGCAGTGATAGGCATCGTTTGGGCGTGCCTTTTGATCCGAAATATGCGGCTTCCAGTTAGTCGTTGGATCCTTGTCGTTTTGACGCGTACACAGCTTATTTGTGGTGCATGGTATAAGAAGGCACAGAGTGTGTTAGCAGACGATTTTGGCACGACATCGCGACCCATTCTGCCGAAATTCGTAATCATGACCAGAGTAAGCAAGCAATGGTATCAACTGCCGCGGCCAAAATTTTTTCAAATATAAGTGAAAAAGAGGCTAGGGATTATCCAAGTAAAAATACTTGAGCAGCCAAAAAAGTGTCCCATGTTACGATAAAAATATGTAAGTACACGTGCAGCACTTTGGACGATATCGAGCGCATGTAGCATTAGATAGCAAGGCTTCCGAAGTGTATGATCATGCACTAGTTAATCCCGCTCATGTGCAATGTCATGGCGACCATCAGATCAGGATATTAGGCTGATAATAGAAAGGCAAGATATCGCAAATTTTTGCCACTATGAATACCTATTTTGCTTAGCACTGTCTACTTAATGCATGAGTGCCGTTGAACTCCAAAGCGACTTCTTTCTCGTGTAAAATTTGTTTGAACAAGGAACTGTGCAAGCGCGATTGATTATTAGAAGCTGTCATCGAAGTTTTCATGTCATGCAGTAATACTGTATGTCAGCAAATAGGCTCTAGACATTTTCCCAAAAAAGCCAAACTACTGCAACACTGTCGGACACCAGAGACGGCCTTTTCGCGCGCAATATCCAGCGGCCACCCTGCATGGGATGTTTGAACACGCGCGTGGCAAACTCCTCCTTTTTCTTTGTAGGCGCGGAACGTGTCGCGAGCGATGCCGGTTTTGCATGGAAGTGCCTTATCAGCGCTACGGTCGTGCGAGTCGGCCTCAACGCTTATGAAGTACATACTCTATTAGGCTTACATTAAAGGCTGCTGCATGACGAAGGCGCAATATCTTTTGGCGCGAACGCGGCTTTATTAGCCGCAGAGCGCACGAGGTGCAGATTTACAACGGCGAGGGTACGCGCGGTCGCGTTCGCGTTCGTTCAACTAATACTGCTTCTGGGCCTTCGTCATGCGATAGCCTTTATATATGATGATGTGCCGGATGCGACGCAGCTATGCTGTGATTTGCTTCTCAAATGAGATTGAGGGTGAAATAGATAATAACCTATCAAGAATGTTAACGAAATGAAAAGACTGTATTGCGCCAAAGCGTCCTGACCTCGCAACTGAATCAAGTTTTTGCAACCTTCTTGCATTTATAGCTGTTGACTAGAGCATGATAGATGTGATTTATTCTTCGCCTCTTCCAGCTACTGAGCAACTCCCTCCTCTCCCCCCCCCCCCCTCCCGCCTTCCCTGGCGCTTAATCGATTGCGTTAAACTTCTAAAATTAACGCCTCACGTCAAGAGCTCTTGCATCGCCTAAACGACGTGATATAGTGCGTATGCAGGCAGACGTCAAACCAGATAGTAAAGATTACTGCCTTAGAGGAAATCAGAACATGATCCGGCTTAGGTGGTTTCAAACTAACTGGTTCGAATCCAGTCCCATGTTGCTCCTGGAGCATGCGAAGCCGGAAGGAAGCGTGACCATTTCGAAAACGACTCTTCGGGTTGATCGCTGACAACGGCGGGCCGGATAGTTCGTCTTCTCCAACGAGGGCGGCAATCTTAATGAGTACAGTTTGGATAGAAACTCTTGTTGGTGCATTCAAATGCAATGCGCGGAGCCTTCAATTTTTTGTGGCATAAGTTCAGAAGAACTCTTCGAGATACTACATTAGATCTAAACTTCGTTCAGTTTATATCACAGATGTCAGGCGAAGACTTTAGGCATATAAGTAAAGAAAGTTAAGTGCCAAAGCCAATAGGCTTTGGATGAGACTCAGCTTACCAAACTAGGGGTGTAGATAACAGTGGGCATTCATCGCGTGCAGTAACGAGATCCAAAGCAAGTCAAACGAATGGAAGTAAGCCTCAAACGCATTCAGGAACCAGTTCCGTCTCGAATTTCACGATTATCGTACTAGCCCCAAAATTCGGCACTATCACGCATGTCACTGAAGGGATTGCTGTTTATTACATTGGTTGACGGTTGGAGCTGAGCTTTTGCAAGTTTTTCTTCCAACTTATAGCTACTTATAAAATTATCCACCGCGCAAATGTTGTCATTCAGTCCCAATCCTGTTATTCAAATCCTGACATTGTTTATCAGGTTCCATTTCTGGTGAACTGCTGGAATCGATAACCATAAAGAGGAGGTAAACATTCCATCAGTTTCTTTCCTCTGGTCAAAACTTCTGCTCTTTCATAGCAGTGAGCTTCCTTTTTCAAACAATGGTGAGTAATAATTGCTGCCGTAAAAAACGATCAATCACATATTGTAAAAACTTCACAAGAAAACAAGACAAGATAATGTCCTCTAACCTTTGATGAATAATGGTGGTGGTTGCGACGTGAGGAATCATTTGAGTAAATAATGCCACTCCACAGTACTCTAGATTTCGCAGGGACAGTCTATTTCTTTTCTATTTTATTATTCAGTGAAGATGATTAATATGCAAGACCGTCCATCCCGACTTTACGGCACATTCCACAAGAAATTCATTACATGCAGACCAGTGTCTATGTTAGATAAACGAAGGAAAGCGCACACATAGATAATTGGTGCTGTCCTTGAGCAAGAGTATGTAATTACACACCAGTTTTGAATTAGGAGAAATGGATAATATAGACTTCTGAAAACGGTCAAAGATCCTTCTGAAGAAAGTCGTTCGAGGCTTCAATCCCTATTTAGACAATACACTGGCTAAGGCGGGTATCGGAAAATCAGATAACTAATTTCTCGCACTCCGCTCGACTGCTAGGACGATTAGCCAGACATTAGAAATTGCTTGCTGATTTCTTCTTCCGCCAAAGAAGCACCAATCTGCGTCAAGTCAGAGCGAAATAGGCTCAGAAACGGTCTTGTAAAAATGGTGAATGGTCTTTCAGAAATCTGCGAGCGGAGTGCAAGCCAACGCACGTTTTCCTGTGCCCGCCTAATGCTCTACGATCGTCTATGCAATTGTTCATTTTACCTAGAACCGTTCGAGGCAAAATGAAAGAGTGTATATACGATAGATGTTAGTGAGATGAGAATGACATAAACAACATGAAATAACGCACAATCGCATACGCCTCGAACACATGACTAACAAAAATCGTGCGATTGCACAAAGGGGAAATTCAATGGAGGTATAAATGCATAGAAGGAATGCAAGGAGAAAAGTACGGACTCCTCATTTGAATAGTCTCCTTGTGTACACTGTCAAGTAGGAAAAGCCCTTGTAAAAACCCTAGTACCTCTTAGCAAACGTCATCGTCTGCCCTACTTTTTTGTGGTTTATGGTTTCTTAGTCATAATGTGATCTCACTATTCTGCTCAACTGCAGGAATTACACAAATTAACTGTCTGATGACGAACATCACATCTTCTCCTTTGTGAAAAAAAGAAGCTTTTCATGGTACGACCTACTTTTTTTCCTGATTTACGCGTTACATTCTGCCCGCTAGCTCCTTCTTCACTTGTCACTGGGAGTTTTCTAATATTTAAGTGAACTGGAGATGTCGGCGAAGATGACATTGAGTCGATCCGTCGATCTGCAACTCACTGATGATTAGGAAAATGTGAAAATACACAGAACTCGTGCTTCGAAATAGGACGGCGGATTGAACTTTATGAAAAAAAACACCTCGATTGGTGTCCATGCTTTGTGAATCACCAAAATCTTTATTGTAGCTCCGTAAAACTGCGACGAAACGCCAGTCGAAGGGAAGATACAAGCTGACCTTTGAAAGCCATCAAGTAGTTCTAGTGGCGAAACATTATAAACCGTTAGCATCACCTTTACGGTATCAGAGGACTCACTCACCCCCGGTACTCACGCCCTTTGATCTTTGATAGTGAGTGCAGTAACTCAACAATCATTCGTCAGCGCAGTGATAATTCACAGAAAATTCATTGAAAGCAGTGGCTCGGGAAACTTGCACCTGCGCGCTTTTGTTCCTCTTTGGCCTTTTGGATGCGTTTAGACCAGAGCTGTGCTTGAAAAGTCAAAAAAAATGATGTTCATGGCGTTCTCCGGCCTTGATTGCTGAGGAGGCTGGAGAGGAGATTCCCGCAGCTGAGTCGCGATTGGCTGCCTGGTCCAATCAGCCAATTGCCGCCAAAATGAGTGGTGTTACCTGCAGATAGTCACTTTTTTTGGCGGGGATCTTCGCTCCAGCCCCCTCAGCAATCCCAAGTTTCAAGCACAGCGCTGGTCTAAACGCATCTAGAAGGCAGGAGGAACAAAAAGCGCGAAGTTGCAATTTTTCCGAGCCACTGGCTTTAAAAGGAGTAAGTGGAGAGTATTAGACTCGAAAACTTCTGCTTCATACAGAAATAGATAGATTAACGACGCTACATTTCCACTTTCAATAAACTTTGCGAGGTTTTGCACGAGTGCATGAAGTGCAAGATGAGGCAAAGAAAAACAATTAGATGCGTTTGGCCGAGAAACCTTGAATTTTCGAAAACGGTGACCTCAGCTCCCCCAATTGCAACATTTGATGTTTATGTATCCTTCACATGCTGCAAAGAAGTGAGAAAAGTTCTTGTTGGTCGATAGAGCGGCGAAGATATATAATAACGACTCCTCGAGATGTTACTTCGTTTTTTACTTCAACATAGTCTAACATGCTTCAGAAGGCGCTAATGGACTAACCAGAGATTATCTATGCACAAATCATCAATCCTTTTCCGTCCACATGATTGCTTTCATCAGTGCATCACTAGCAATGAGCAGATGGGGAGTTGAACCTGAGAAGTTATAGTGACCTGAGATGCGCTTTTGCTGGATATGGAATCTTCACTCTCAAGTATTTGAATTTTTTTGCGATTTAGGAGTTTTGAGCAGCGTGACATTGCGGCACTTTCCATGGGAATTATGTCCCTTACTGATCACGCAAAAAAAAATTCGTAGTCTTTGCCCTGAAAATTGATTACAATAGTAACTTAAAAATTTGAAACTGTCGGGGTTGAGCCGAGTTATAGGTGCTCTTTGGCTAGATATATACGGCTTAGGGATGGTTCAGACCGCGCACAAAGGCGCACAAAGGCGCGTCTCGTCTCGTCTCGTTTATCTCGATACACACACACACGCCTTCGTGCGCCTTCATGCGCCTTCATGCGCCTTTGTGCGCCTTTGTGCGCGGTCTGAACGATCCCTTATGTTGCCTTACTCATGCGATATAAGTTTCTTTGACAGTATTGAAAGTTTGAAAGACGCAACTTTTCACAAAAAAAATTTCGTTGCAGAATCTTACTATAACGATACAACACTTCCGCCCCTAACGGCATTTATATTATCTCAATTTTTCAGCTGACAATGAAGGTACTGTAGTGAATGGAGGAAAAAATTTATAGATAAATCGCAGACATTGACAAGCTTCCATATTTGGTCTCATAGGTTTGTTGTGTGGAACTACTTGCAAAAGTAAACACAAGTTTGTAGGTTGTTAGGAAAATAACATGAATATCGCTCAATACAAATGATAACAGACACAGGCAAGGCGTTGTTAGGGTGTCGAGCGTGTAACATGACTAGATCATAATAAAGGAGAGCTTCCTAAGTAGGGATTAGTGGAGTCGATAAGACAGCATCCGGCTATCTGCTCCCACTAATTGCTGAATTAAACTGTGAAACTCTGGAATAACCACCAGTCTTTTCTTTTGGAAAAAAAAGCATACGAGTTTTACTCGGTAGCCCACAACTATGTATACAGATTTCAAAGTAAATGGGATATCGGCAAGGTCTTTGCAGTGGCAGTTGCAACAGGGATGTTCTTGTGAAAGTTTCGATGGTATGAAATTCTTATTGTAAGGTGTGATTTGGTCGAGTTTTACGTATTTTGAGAGATGAATCTTCCTATTTTCACCACAGAAATTGTAGACAACAGCATACGCTTTCGTATAAACTGTGCAATCTTAATATTCCAACAGGTGCAATATTGAAAAAGTACAGATTAAGGCTACATTTCTCCTAGAATGCCATGCAAGGGATTTACGGCATGCTTAATCTCATTTGGAGCTTCGTGCAAGCAAAAATTAAAATCAAAGTGCTCCTATGACGCTGACGAAAGGCTTCCCAATAAGCTCTGGCGGGATCATACCCTCGACACAGAGAGCCATGTACTCTGATAACCTTCACTTTGAGAGCCATGAGAGCACACAACCGTTACCTGGAAAAACAGAAGTCATCCGGGGCTTTGTCCCAAATGTTATAATCCTGACTATATCGAAACGTCTGAATGAAGCAAATATAGGGAAGAATATCTTTGGATTATCTCAGCGGAACCGACAATTTGCGTTGTTATAGCCTTTTATACACTGAAAAGAAGAATTCCGTGAGAGTTTCCCTAGCATTTAGGACAAAATTTCCCAATTAACCTCTTATTTGACCGAAATTGAGTTTCAGAAGTTTAGGAAAGCTGTTGGAGTTAAATAAAAACGAAAAACTGCGCTTGAATCTTGCGCAAGGAGTCGCGCACGAAATGCTGGTCTATCTTGTTAATGAGTGATTTTTAACGCTTGAGACGTTGTCACTGCTCCTCATCGTGTCATGACGATCAGAATGATATATGAGGTCGCAGGGTTTTGTTGAGAACTCGCGGAGATCTACGACCAGAGGCAAATCCCCCGTCGGCTCTGGTCTGTATCCGCTGCTCGTGGCGTCTCCGCGCGCTGCGCGCTACCTCGCTACCGCAAACGCGGGGCGCGGGGCATTTGATTCTTGTCTTCGTTGTTTCGAATATAATTTCAGCAAGCTATACATCATATTGAAGCTTTTGATCTCTATTTTCACGCCGACAACGTCCCAAAACCACGTTTTTGATCTACGAGAAATCCGGCAAGTAGGTTTTCTTCGTCTTTCCCGTGTTGGAGCGAAAACCTGCAACCGAAAAGCCGCCAAATGAAAAATTTCAAACCTCATTTTATTCGGTTTTCAGCAGTGTCTTTTGCTTTTTTATATCCGTTTTGCGTCTTTTTTCTTCTTTGGTCTTCTATAAACAACCTTATCTTATTTTAATTTATCTTATTTCACTAATACACTCAAGTTGCACTGAACAGAAATGAAACTCCAACACGTCGAACAAAAACATGATACCAGCTTGTCCATGGCTTCAGGGAGATAAACGATGTACGTATAGGCAATGCACTAACCTAAGGCCCTCTAAGATATAGCGAAATCTATTCCGAATGTCTGATGAGCTTACAATATTCGCCTGGGAGATAAAGAATGACTGGAGAATCTTGCATCCTCCAAATTTATTTTAAAAACCCTTACCAGCGAGCTTACGGGCGGAAACTAGCTGACAGAACCCAGATGAAGATACATTTTGGAGGATAGCAAGACTCTAAGTTGAAGTGCCAGTTTGAAGGCCTGCCGGTAAGGCCTAGAAGTAATGCATAAGCGGAAGTGAACCGGGCACTAGGTGTGACTGTAATGGGAACTATACTTTGGACCGAATCGAATGATTATTCGATTATTCGAATAAATCATTCGAATGCGAATGATTCGAAAATTCGAATATTCGAAAATCTGAGATTTCGAATAATATTCGACAGTCGAATATTCGAAAATTTTCAGTTTCGAATATTATTCGAAAGTCGAATGTTCGAAATTTTCAACTTTCGAATATTATTCGATAGTCGAATATTCGATGGTCATTAATTCGATCATTCGATGTCCATGGATATATTCGAATATTCGATGAGCACCGAATATTCGAAAATTCGATAAGAATTGACTATTCGAAAATTCGAAGCATCGAATATTCGGATATTCGATATCCACAACATATACGGGGTGTCCCAAGGGTATGTACAAACTGTTTAATCGCTAGTACCTCTCACGAAGTCTTTTGCCAACCTTTAAGTAACATCCTGTAGGGATGTGGCTTCAGCTTACAAATACAGCAGAAAGCAAATCACCTGTGTTTTTCTTCTTGTGTTATCACCTTATGAACTTAGCATATAGAGCAACTGCTAAATGAGACATCCAAAAGAGTTTCCCCAACAAAAAAGAGATTTCAAATCTATGTAGCAGGATTTTACGTATGTTTAATTACGCACGGGCTTTCAAGCCTTTTAAATGTGCATTCTCTTTTTTGGAAGGCGTTGGAAAACATCTGTTATGGTGTACCTGGCATAAGTTGCAAAAGGCGTTACGGTTGAGTGCAAATTCTTTATATAGTGGTGTCTTTGAAAGCCTAGTGTAAGATCGGCCTTTTTGTTTCTCATTCTCGGGCAAACGGCTCTTGATATCTCAGAACCCTCCTCAGTTTTCCTACGGTAATTTACAACAATGGAAAGCGATCGATACATCGCTTCATACTGTAAGTCTAGGTTGATGTCAGCCCACAGATTCACACACTCTTGGACACCTGTATGTCAGTCCACAACTCTCAATGAGGGTAAATAATCTTCTTTGATTATTGAAATTCCTTTACAACCGTCACGTGCGCTTTTAGGTTCTTAAAGGCAACGTCCCAAAAGATGGGTCCGAGAGTTTGTGGCGATGTTAAATTGGACCCCCTAACTAAGCGGTGACGAAGTTCGGAGCGAGAAAGAGGGTCTGGTAAGCTTAAAACGCTCCCAAAGTGGCCCGTCTTACGGCAGGCCCGATTGCCGCCAGCGAATTCGAACTGCAAGGCCAGAGAACGCATAGCGCACTCAGTCATGAGTGCAGGGTCCCGCAACGACTCTGCGTCTCTACCCTGCATGCATCTCGTACTCACGAGCCTACTGTAAAATCCGGGCCACTTACGGGGCAAATTCTAGGCCTGGTAGCCCCCTTTTTCGCTCCCAACATCAGTCATCGCTTAGGTGGGGGGACTACTTCAACATCGCCACAATCTGGCACCCATCTTCTTCCCGGGGCTGCAACTGAACCATTTTTTTCGTTGTAAATTGAAACATAAAAAATTTCTATACCTGAAAAAAATTATTCTGAGATGTTTTGGTCTCTCACAGGTAGTCTCACTGACATAATTTATTCGCATAGTACTCGAAAATCGAATGATATTCGAAAATCGAATACTATTCGAGAACCGAATAATATTCGAAATTCGAATATCGAATGGTATTCGATATTCGAATATTATTCGATTCGAAAACTTCCATTTTCGAATAATATTCGGTAGTCGAATATTCGAAAATTTCGATTTTCGAATAAAATTCGATAGTCGAATATTCGAAGTTTTCAATTTTCGAACAATATTCGATAGTCGAATATTCGAGAATTTCGATTTTCGAATATTATTCGATATTCGAATATTCGAAAAAATTTCGAATTTCCCAAAGTATAATGGGAAGGCAATACAAAGTGGAATCAAGTACCCTGGCAGGTGAGGCAAGCTGGTATGACCATTAGTGAAGCAAGGTTATAGTTAGTGACGGTGAACAAACGAAAATCGTTAGCTGGCAATATAACTCAGTGTTTTGAGGGCAGATGTTCAAACAACCTTCACTTCTAACACCCTGCCTCTAGACTATCGAAGGAATGGGCGGCATAGGTGATACTCAATTGAGACAATGGGGATTAGGGTCATGAGGTAGAAATTCACAGGGCTCCTAAATTGCAGAGTCGTTTGCACCAGCGGTCGCGCGACCGCTAGTGCAAACGACTCTGCAATTTAGGAGCCCTGTACGTGCTTACTTTGACCAATTCAATTCTGTTAGAGGACACTCGGCTGTTGCAACGTCCTTCGCACATCTTCGTTACAAGTTCTGCTGAAAGTCGCACCCGGTTGATATATTTGCATACTGTTTTGACGCATTGTTCATTTCTTAGAGGTAATCGATAGTGATGTATAATACCTATTTGAACACTACGGTATACGTGATATGAAAGCAGTAATGATTCATTTTTTGTAAAATGTTTGATAGCAAAGTCAGCGAACATAATGAACGATGCTTCTAAGGTTCTTCCCGTTTATCTCTCTTGAAAACGAAAAGGATTTGAGGTTCTCCATTAACCGGGGATCCTATCTTCTGAGGTCAGATGACATGCAATGTGAGCAACATTGCATCTTATCTTCCTATGGTAGATGTCATCCGTCTAGTCACCTCGGTGCGACGTGTGTTACTGCACAACAATTTTGAAGTCCCGGATGAGGTGCTGGGCTCCTGCTGTGCCGTACTTGCACCAAGTGCGTATGCGGCTGAAATTCGACGCCAAATTGCTCGCATTTTGGTTATTTTGGCTTTTTTGTTTTTAGGTGCATGCACGGTCTAGTTTTCAATGATTTGTTGCATTTACACTTGTGATTGCCGGTTTAGATCGGATATCACAAAATTTATTACTTCTGCTTTCAGGTAAGGGAGGCACATGGAAATCTTCCAGGATTGTGAAGTAAGTGTGCCTTTCAGTATTGTCGTATGTAGAAAGAATAGAGTGTCTCTTAAACAATACGAGTTTCAACTTCTTTTTGATTGTTATCGAAAATCCTAGTTTTTTGTTCCGAGTTTCACGGAGAAGCTGTTTCAAACACGGGATTGCTTTCAGCAGAAGTTTTTCTTTTAGTGCGATAAACTTGGATCTTGTTCCATCCGTCCCATGGGTCTTATTCAACATTTTCGAGCAAAAAATCTCTTCTTTTTTAATCCAGTGGTCTCTAGGTTTAGAGAACACATATAGCAAAAAGCGAGTTAGAATTCGCAGTCAAAGTACTTGAGACAAACTTTCCAAAGATCCTGTATAGGTACAGGGCAGTGGCGGTCCCAGGATTTCCGTCGGGGGGGGGGGGGGGGAGGGGGGAGGGAGGGGCGTCCCCCCTCAGTCCGCCATTGGTATAGGGTGTCTCAAAAGTATGTATACAGTGTTTGATCATTAATATCTCTCTTCCCAAGAAGTCTTTTGCTTCGCCAGGAACCATTTCTTAAAGTTGGCTCAAACTTAGATTCGTAGTATGGAGCGAATCATCGATTGCCATTTATTACTGTAGGATTATGGTAGAAATTTTTGGCTTACAGCGTCATTGTAGATTAGTCGTGTTTCGAAAAAATTTCTGAAATTCTGTAAAATGGGGTTCAGGTAATTTACACGCTGATTTCATTACTCACCTTTCCAGAGTTTGTAAGCCTACTCAAACATGTAATCACAATTTAAAAGAGCATTGTAAAGTCTGCTACTGCGGTTTACCTCGCATAAGTTATAAAGGAAGCATTGAAAATGCAAAGTTCACATTTGGTTTTAGCGACTCTAAATAGTCTAGTGTAAAAGTTTCGAGGTTGTTCGTTTTGCTAAGGCGAAATAAAGCCTCAGTGGCTCGAAACCCTTCTTGAAGTTCCCCCCGTAGTCCTACAGTAGTAGAAAGCCTTTAGTGATTCGCTCTATACTGCAAATACAAGATGAAATCAGCTTTACAAAATGGTATTTGAAGGTAAACAAAAGATTCTTGGGAGGAGAGATACCAACGATTGAACAGTGTATACATATACATACTTTTGAGACACCCTGTATATAGCAGTTGCGGTCAAGAAATTTTTTCAAGGGGCGAGATTTTTTATAAAGGGTCATAGCGCGTTAACCATCGCTTTCGAAAAATTTTTGGAATGCTTTCTTAGTTTTTTTCCCGAGCAATAACTTTGAATGCGTGAAAAAAGGGGCACCAAGTCATGCTTCAAGAATTCTTTTACAAAGCGTTTGAGGTTGTTGAGCGTCGACCAAGATATTAACCACACTTTATTCACGGCCAACGTTTCGGCGGGATCGCCTTCGTCAGAGCCTAGATAGTCGAAAACATAAGTGAAACATCTCCTAGACGCCAAGATTCTAGCTCAAAACAAAAGTCAAATTGGAGAGAGGCAAAGGCAAGGGGACAGGGTAACCAAGACTCACCTTCTTTTACAAAGCATTTGAAATGCTTGAGTTTTCAGAAATCCGAAAATGTTAGTTGTTAACAGATATGATGAGTCAGTTGCACAATTTTATAACCCTTGCATTCTACTCTTAAAAAATTTCGCTATTCAATCTCACAAGGGAAGGATACTTGGTCGAAGCGGCGTTTCATTATGATATGTACACTGTCTTATAGAGCTTAGGACGCTGATTCCGAATCTGCTTTCCATATCTGCAAAGCGCTTCTGGAAGGGAAGTTATGGGAATTTCTTGGAGCAAAAATTCGTACGCGCGGCTACCATGAAATCATTTAAAGTGCAGTCTATGGGCTCGAATGGGGCTATGATCACACCAGGGCGTTTTATGCAATACTACCTTCAATCTGATAAGCTCTTGTCATCATTACTCCTTTCAAGCACCGGAAAGATCTCAACACCTTTTTTACCTTAGCCAAACCATTGAATTTTTTTATATATAAAGCTGGATGTGTGTTTGTCTGTATGTCTGTACGTATGTGCGAAATAGAAACTTTTATTTCTGAGCCGATTTGGACCAAACTTGGCACACATACACCTCGGAGCAGAGAGCGTGTCATAGGCTACTTTTCGTCATCGATCGATATCGATTTTATCGATTATTTTTGCAAAGTTTGAGCTACAGTGCTGGGAGTTGGGACAGGGGGATAAGTGGACATGGCGATTCCGAATACAATGTTACTTTTCAGTATTATCAATTACTTTTATCGATTTTATCGATTTTTTGCAAAGTTTGAGCTACAGGGCTTGGAGTTGGCACAGGGGTGTAGATGAGGATTGATTAATAATACAGCGGGAATAGAGAATTGGCATGTGGAAGTGGGCACAGGGAAATGTTGCACAAGGGTAGGAATGGTGCCTTTATCATAGTCTTTTTACAGGGCCGAGCGGAGCCGGGTAAGCCAGCTAGTACCCTTTACGAGCTCTTTAAAGGCAGAGTCTAGGGTAATCGAGCATGCTGATTTCGAAAACAACACAGGGGACGGGAAATGAAGTGTAGAAGTGGGTGCAAGGAAAGGCTGTACAGGGATAGAGATGGGACCTTTATTACAGTGTTTTGACAGGGCCGAGCGGAGCCGGGTAAGCAAGCTAGTTACCAATATAATTCCCCAGAACTCCCCCCCCCCCCCCAGAAGCGCATTGCAAATAAGGAAAGCAGATTTGGAATCAGCATTCCATGCTCTATAAGATGGCATACATTTCATATAGAAATCCCACTTCGACCAAGTATCCTTCCCTTGTCAGAATAGGGCTTTGAGAAGCTTATATAACTCGTACAAGAAGAAATAGAATTGACTGAAGTCAGATCTCAGCTCAAAGACAGCGTCCGTGCGAGACTTCAAATGAAATTTCTTCGCCAACTTGGGCTCATCCTTGCGTTCATGGCTTAGATCTATGAGTGGTATCGTTTTTGCTTCTGACATTCATTCTACTTTAGTACTATGAAAAGAAGTATTCTTTCAAAATCCTAAAAACAAAAACTAACAAAGCCACAATCATATGAAGTCTCAGTAAGCTAAGAAAGAGTAGAGCGAAACGTTGCTCTTCAATTCTCATTTCTACAAAATCATCACAGCCTTTCACTTTCCGCTTCTTCTTCATATTTTCTTTACTATGCCTCTTCTTAAGTACGTTCTTTCTGAGTCAGGAACCAGCTTGAGATGACTTCAAAATCTTAACGCAGACATAATGAACACCGACCCCCGATACATAGAGCCATACCTTTGATACATGGAGCCATGAACTCTAGCAATCTTCACTTTTTGACAATCAAAGGCTCTCAGCGGGCAGCCACAAAGGCACCGCCAAACCCCACCAAAAGCGCCGTGGCCTTATCGTCTCACTGTCGCTTCCCGCTAAGAACCGTGCTAGAAGTGGCAGCGAGCAGGCTGCGATAAAGTCCTCAGTGCGAAGCGAAAGTGACGGCCATACCTTATCGCCTTTTCGCTTCGCGCCAAAGACTTTAGCACAGTTTCCAGCGGGAAGCGACAGTGAGGCGATAAGGCACGGCGTTTTTGGTAGGGTTTGGTGGTGGCTTTGTGGCTACCTGCTGAAAGCTTTTGATTGTCTAAGTTGAGCGGCACAAGAGAACACAACCTTCACCAAAACAAACAAAAGTCATCAACGTCGATGTCCCGGATGTTACATCATAGTTGAATTGGAATGAACGCGATTGGAGCAGGTACAGTCGCTTCATTTCATATGATCGTGTGTGTCATTGCACACACAGTTCACCTTTGGCGTCCCCATCCTGGATTCGTGAGAGAAACAAGCCTTCAGGTAAGTGTTTCCAAGGCGTTCTTAGCATTTGCTTTCCTTTTTAGTTATTAGTCACCTCAAATTGATGTAATTGATAACAATCGGTAAGTCTCTTGCGTTTTTGCGATTGCAGATCCAGGATGAGGACGCCAAAGTGGACTGTGTGTGCAGTGGCACACATGATCATATGAAATGAAGCGACTGTATAGTGATTATCAAGAACATCCCAGCAACGTCGAAAAATTACGTGTTATAGCTTTTCTTATGCTAAAAACGAAGTTTCTGTGTAGATTTCCATAGAATTCGTTGAGTAAAAAAGCAAAAGAAGCAAAAATCAAAGCATCTGCCAATTACTCTTCTTGCTAGCATTACAATTCAAAGGTTCACAAAAACCTGGACTTCACCAAAAACGAGAAATTGCGCCTTGATATTGCACAGAGAGTTGCGTAAAATGCTGGTTTATCCGGTTAACAAGAGAATTTTCTACGATGTCGCCGTCGTCGCTCTACGCTGTCAGTGCTCCTAATCGTCTCATGACAAATCCTTCTACAGGGTGCGCCACAATTATTTGCGCGTGTATCTCGCAGCACCATACGAATACAAGACCGGCCCCTCGAGAGGTCAAGCTTGTTATGGTTTTCTTGGTTCTATAACATTGCGTCCTAGTTGAAAGATGTGAAATTGCCTGTTTTGCTTTTCGGTAAAAATTCATAGTATTTTTCTGACTCTGTCGCGTGCTGCACGCGGGTAAAGGCTCACAAATTTACCCAGCATATATCTTTTTAGTGACCGCTTCTCTCAGGTAAAGATTTCGCTATAAAATAGAGCTAACTTTGACTTTAAGATCACTGAGGTTTGGAATCTTTAGCAGCATTCAAGACAAAAATTTTGACTATTTAACCAATTGCGTCAGCTTGCGTTGTTTTGGTAACTTGTTTCCTGGAATTTTTACTTCTCTAAATAAAATCCGATTTGAGATACTGATAGTGCTTTTTATAGAGTACGCTTACGGCATTTCTATGACATTAAATCCAAACCAAATTTCTCATTGCCTTTGTTGTGACACTACTTTGAATATTTTGGCGCAAATAATTTTGGCGCACCCTGTATACAGGGTGTCCCAAAAGTATGTATACACTGTTTGATCGTTAATAACTCTCCTCCCAAGAAGTCATTTGCCTACCTTTAAGTAACATTTTGTAGAGTTAGCTTCAACTTAGATTTGCATTATAGAACGAATCATCCACCTCTCTTCATTACTGTAGGATTACGGTAGAGACTTTTAGCTCACAGCGTCATAATGGATTAATCGTGTTTTTAAAAGGTTCAACTCAGACAATTCACCGGAACTTCCGCAGGACAAGCAGAACTTGCAGCGTTTCCGCAGCACTTTCTTAACCATTGAGAAAGTGCACGCTCCAAAATGCGAGGTTTCCGCAGGAAATTGAGGTCACAGCGATCGTAAACCGGAACTTCCGCAGCACTTTCCATAAAGCGCTGCGAAAGTGCAGTGAGGCTCGTAAGGTTGACCTTTGACCTGCCAGCGTTTCCGCAGGACTTTGAGAGCGCATGCATTCGCGATTGCGAAATAGCGAACGCAACATCAACAGCGCATAGCGCACTCTTTTCTTCCATACTGTTTCGCTTCTGTTCCTCCTCTAATCTTTCTCTTTTTTCCTTCTTTATTCAATGTTGGCGTAAGTAAACCTTATTCTAACTGTAAGTTTTCTTTTAGGCATCGGTGCAGGTGTGTGAACAACCATCACCAAGCTGCTGGAAAACGACTCAACGGAGGGACTTCGTCTAAGCAGAACGCCTTTGTTCAGGTATGTCGAACTTCTTTGCTTTATGTGCTTTGATTAAAATAATAATGCAAGTAATTTAAAACTATTGCTTTGTAGAAAATATGCACTGGATATAAATAAAGCAGAAGTGATAGGTAGAAATATATCAAAACAAAGGGGGGAATGGGTCATCGAAATTTCAAAGTGATCTACAAGCTCTTGGTGAATACTGAAATATTTTCAGAAATTTTCAGATTCAATTTAGGTGGGACCAAAAGTATGTTCGCCAGTTTTTCAAAAAATCATAACTTCCTTTCGACTTGATGGATCTCTTTACGTTTATATTTATCTAAGAGAGGAAATCATTCTCTTTACAGCAGTACTTTTGCCATGAATTGGCACAAAAAGATTTGTAAGTTGGAAGCAACTGAAGAAAATTACTCAAAATTGGCATTTTTCAAGCGGGGTCAAAAAATTCTTAAAGTATTTTTCGATAGAAAAAGCTATGCTCTTTACTTTAGTGCCTTTTCCAAAAACAAAAAAGATTGAGAATTAGAAGCAAATAAAGAATATTACTTCAGTTTTGCGCCGAGAGGAACGGGAAATTCATGTGGACATGGGTTTAGTGAACTTCTCTTTTTAGCTGAGAAAAATTCGTGCCAATCGAGAGCAATTTTGTTTTTCATAATACGACCGAGTTTTCGGATCTGATTTTCTACGAAAATCAGAATTGCTTTCGATTGGCGCGAAATTCTTTTAGCTAGAAGGAGGTCACAAAACCCATGTTCACGAATATCCCGTCTTTTCTGTGACGTTTTTGACATTTTTAAGCATGCTCAAAAATTGCAAAACTGAAGTAATAGTTCTTTTTATTTGCTTCTAATTCTCAATCTTTTTTGTTTTTGGAAAAGGCACTTTAGGAGATGACATGATTTATCCTATCGAAAAATCTTCTATCGAAAAATTTCAGAATTTTTGGTGACCCTGCTTGAAAAATGCCAATCTTAAGTAATCTTTAATTGCTTCTAACTCGAGAACTTTCTCAAGCCAATCTATGGCAGAGATATGTTGTAAAGAGAATGGTTTCCTCTCTTAGATGAATATAAAATCAAAGAGATCCATAGAGTCGAAAGGAAATCATGAATTTTTGAAAAAGTGGCGAATACTTTTGGTCCCAATTAATGGTTGTGGACAGTTTTCAAAGAAGTTACTGATAAGGATCGAAGTGGTACAAAAACTGTAAATACGAAAATTCAACCATTCCTAAATTTCCCTTTGTTCGGTGGCTCACGCTCACAAACCCAGATAATTTTTTGTTCTTGAAAACGTTCCTTGCACCGCCACTGCTTTAAGGTATCTATACTTCTCTGCTCCTCTGTTTTTGCTGTTTTAAATGCTTTTCTCTCTCCCAAATGCTTCCAAATGCTTCCTACATCTTCAAAGGATCTGCACATGTTTATTTTCGAATTCTTATTTCCAGTAGTACCTAGTATATAAAAGCAGGAGAAGCGCCGATTGAACCTCTTTATGAAAATATATGATTTCGAAGCAAAGGTCAAAAAAATCATATTTGCTCTTTTTTACGGCTTCCTCAAAAATCATAATTTTTTAAGAGACGTTTAATCAGCGCAATCTTTGTACACTCAAAAAGAGTAGATAATAATAGTTATGATACCGATTGCTCCGATTTTCTACAAGCAGGTTTTTGCGACCAAGCATGGGGAATATTAAAATGGAGTAATTTTCTTCACCGACTTCGATCTCTGGAGCTATCAAAAAGTGCCTCAGGTACCATTAGAAAGCATGTCTTCTTTTAGAATAAACATGTGCAGACCGGATGTGAAGGAAGATAGTTTCGAATTTTCAAAAAGGATGGGGGCTTTTGGTTCATTAGTATTATTTTCTAAGTATTAATTTATGAAAATTCAACAACAATTCATAATAAGTTTCACTTACACATATCTGCCTTAGAGTCTGACACATAACTGTTTGTGAAAATGCTGGATATTAGATTAAAACAAAAGTTCTGTCGCTCCAAATTTGAAAATTCCAAAAAAATCAAGTCGAAGTAAAGCCTTGATTTTTGCAGAAAACTCATGTAATTTTCAAATCTGTCAGAGCTTCTCTTGTTGAGATTTCGAAATTTCCGGAAACTCCAAATAAATCGTCCAAATTTGCTCCGTATTTTTGGCGAAGAAGTTGCAAAGTGGAACACTTGCAGCAAGGCACGATTTACATCAGAAAATTTCAGTTAATTCTCATTACAGAAAGGAAAGGAGGCCGAAGACGGCTTCAGTCGCGCGGACAAGCTCAAAATGACACCCGATAAGTGGGAACGGTTTATTTCCCCACAGGACCATCTTCCCTTTGAAGCGCATATCAACCATCCTTTGTGAATGAGATTGTTATTCTTGTTTTTATCTTATTCTTCCATTACTCTTAACTCTTCCATCAGTATAACATTGCTTTTTGAAATATCTGCCGATTTTTTCCAACCTTATTCGGTTATGCATATATACTCGAATACTTTGTGATTTTATGTACATTTATTTACGAACACTTCATTGATCTGTTAGTTTGCAGTCATCAACTTCGGCCTATTGTGATTCTATATGGTACCTGCATGAAACAATACACTGTGCCATTTGCTTTCTTATTAAAACTATCTCGCTGTCTACGTCTCTTGGCATTTAGAAAGTGTAGAGGAATTTCCACATCAAAGGAATAATGTCTTAGAAAAAGCGAAAACCTAGTATTGGAAAGGAAAACCTAGTATCAAAAAGGAAGCTGATATGGAAGAAACGGTTCGCGAATCAAATGCGAAACCGCAAAGTGCTGCGGAACTCCAAAAAAGTACTGCGGAAACCCCGTACCCTGAGATTGCAGGGTTTCCGCAGCGCTTTCGCAGGGTTTCCGCCGGGTCACCTGCGGAAATCCTGCGAAAGCGCTGCGGAAGTTCCGGTCGGTTGTCTGAGAAAGAAATCTGAAAAGTGATATACCAGGGACCTTACTGACTTATTTCATTAATCAACTTTTCACGAGCTTATAAAGCGTTTCAAGTGGTATGATCACGACTCTAGGAAGCAGCGTAAAAACAGCCTACGCGGTTTACCTGGCTCGACTAATGAAGAAGCTTTGCAGTAAAGGGTTAACTTCACTTTCGTTTTAGCGTCGAATTAGTCGATTATAAGGGTTTTCAGGTTGTTTGTTTTGTTTTCTGAGGCGCAATAGGGCCCTCAATGACTTAAGCTCTTCTTGAAGTTTCTACCGTAATCCTGCAGTAGTGAAGAGCAATCGGTGATTCGCTCCATTCGATAAGTCTGAGTTGGAGCCAGCTCTACAACAGAGTGCTTGAAGGTAGGCAAAAGACTGCTTAGGAAGAGAGATATTAACGATTAAAGAGTGAATACATACTTTTGGGACACCCTCTATAAAGCTGACTGTATGTATGTATGTGTTTGTGTATGTGTAAAGGCTGCTGCATGACGAAGGCGCACAAGCAGTATTAGTGAGCAGGCGCGAACGCTGTGCTCGCGTGTCTTTTACCCTTGTAATTCCTGCGCCTCATGCGCTCTGTGGCTAATGAAACAGCGTTTGCGCCCAAAGATATTGCGCCTTCGTCAGGCAGCAGCCTTATGTGTATGTGTATCTTTGACTCAACTGGTTTAGCTCCGTCAGGGCAGGCCGCTCGCGCCCGCGACGCACCTGCGTCTCTCGCGCGCGAGTGCTCTCTGATCATCACCTAGCCTTAATTAGGTCACGAAGCCTCGCCTTTGCTGAAGCTCAACCAGTTGAATCAATTGTATATGTATGTGTATGTGTATGCGTCGTACGCGTACTCAGATAATCGCCGGGGGCAGGCTGCAATACGATTTATGGGGAGGCGGGCACTAGTAAAATAGTTCGCTGATTTCTTGCGGTCCACTTGCAGATATTTGGAAGAATTTTGGCGGTTTTAGACTAATGCTCGGAGAACAATTGCGGTTTCTTAATAGATTAGCTGCGGCGCAGTGGCCGCATTCTCGCGGAGCTTCCGCAAAAATATGCAAAATTATCGAAGGCCCCGGTCCTTTGTGGAGAACCGCGCAGTCCCTAGGTACGTTCTGCTGAAAAGTACCCCAAACTCGGGTAATTGAACCATCGCTGGCACCTTTTCAGATAGAGTGTTAGCTTTGCTCGGCGTACGCACGCGAAACTGCGTAAAAAGTGTCCGAGCCTGCTGGAAGTTTGCCCAGCGCTCGCTGAAAGAGATTATTTGACGAGCGCTTGCAGAAAATTCGATATTGATGCCCGCTAGCAGAACATACGACAGCAGAGGAAGTACCGCTTGCTGAAGGTTTGGCCACGCCCCAAAACTCTGCTGACCGCCTGCAAGAAAGCGCGAGTTGGCGGACAGCCTGCCCCCGGCGATTGTCTGAGTATATGCGTCGTATGCGTATGTGCTCAGGTAATCGCCGGGAGCAGGAGGCCATGCGATTTATGTGGTGTCACCAGCGGGTGTCATAGTGTATGTGGCTACAACAGAAGAAGATCTGCCAGTCGATCTTTTCAGATAAACAACAAGTTCAAGAGTCGATAGCAAGAGCAAGGTTTATCGTAAAGAGCCCCACACACTTTGCCGATGATAATCCCCGCCCAAAAGAGCTGCTCCTAAGAAGAATTTCTATCCTTTTGCATATATTATAGTACAGCGATCAACAGCCATCTTGTTTTCATGTTTGCCTAGCTAAAGTGCATTCAGAGACACTGAAATGAAGCACGATCTAACAATAAGTCCACAGTAGAATTCTTTGCAAGGTAAAATATGGCTAATTTGCTTGGGCTACCTGATCCAAGACATGCCAGAAGACCATACTCCTAGATAGCAGATTTTAACGACTGTTCAATAAATGGACATTGTTACAGGAGTTTCCTTTGTGCAATTTCTGTTCTAAGCTTCTTCAAATCGACTACCCCCTTCAAAAATTAGTCCGATCATAAGAAAAAACAACTAATATAAATACACAGCCTGTCATGTGGTAAGTACACAACATCGTAATTCGTATTACTCTTTGTATGGTTGAGTATTGCTTTGCCAATTGCACAGTATCGATGATTCAGTAGCTCACATTGTTTTTGCTATAGGAGAAGTTGCAGATGTTAGCATCAGATGTGAATACTACTGATAGCTAAAAACATGAATTCTTCATGTTTTTAGCTATTAGTAGGATGTCGCGCGCAGTGTGACTTGATGATGCGGTCTCATGCATATAAGTATGTCGACAGTGCACAGTCGAAGTTATTCTGTGCGAATTTTCTCCATTTGCTTTAATATTATTTCACTCACATACTTGTGCCTTCTTTCAAACATACCATTCCTACTTGTAGTTTATCATATAAAAACATTACTTGTTATTCGTTCCATCAGTGTTTGTTGTTGTTATTTGTTTCCCTGGTAAAGTTTAATAACCCAACTTTGAGATGTGCTAGTGTAGACCGCGTTGCAACTGGTCCTTTCATCAATTAGTGGTTTTCGAAGCCTTATCGTTCTGAGTATCTCTCGATCACTGATCAATATAATCTTGTGCATCGACCAAAAAGAAGGTACACATTATTGCGACAGAGACAGCTTCCTTTGCTTTGCTTGCACGATACAGCTACGCTTGAACACAAGCGGTTTACTCTCACAGCACAGCTTATCTATCAGCGCTTACACCATGACGACAACAATGAGATCATACAAAGGACTAGTGACAAAAAGGAATGATATGGCAGTGAACTGGCTTCAAGAGTCGGCTCAGCTCCTTCTCAGACAATCGCTGGGGGCAGGCGGGCACCGGAAAAATAGATTGCAGATTTCTCGCACCCCGCTCGCGGATTTTTTGCAAAGCAATCAGGACTTTTCGGAAGACCGCTTGCTGAGTCAGCGGATTTTTGAGAGACCGCCTGTTGGATTTTTTTCGCTCTTATCTTTTGCAGATATATTGCTGAATCTCTGAGGAATCGAGAACTCAGCAAGCGGTCTTCCGAAAAGTCCTGATTGCTTTCCAAAAAATCCGCGAGCGGGGTGCGAGAGATCAGCAATCCATTTTTCCGGTGCCCGCCTGCCCCCGGCGATTGTCTGAGTTTGAAGGCAGCGTCGAGGCAAATCTGGGCCTATTAAAGATCTCACTTGGAGGGTATTCTTGGGGCCCTAACTAAAACCCTGCCCAAGCAGCAGCTCAAATGGTGAACTCAAAGTTGAGAAATTCGCTTCTAAACTGGACCCCGGGATCGTATTCGCATGGATTCACGGCGCGACACATCAGTTTTGCGCGAGGACCCACGCGTGTCGCGCCATGAATCCATGCAAATACGATTAAGGGACCCAGTTTGGAGGCGAATATCTCAACTGTGAGTTCACTATTTGAGTTGCCGCTTGGGCAGTGTTAGTTAGGGCCGCAAAATTATTTCCACATCAGAACCTCGAATGTCCAGATTTGCCTGGATGCTGTCTTTAAAGGATAGAACAAGAAGATATAGAAGCATAACGCGAACGAGCCAAGAAGATTACGACGGATATCACTACGTGTGAGGAGTACATAGATCTTCTGGAAGTCAGTAACCAACTCAACGAAAGCCTTCGACGCTTACAAGTGCCACCGACGAAGAAGAGGATCAATTAGACAAGTACGAGGAGAACACACAAGGATTAATAGTGAAGTTGTATGCACACCGGTCCCAACGGAGAAAGTGGCAGACTGACATCACAAAAAGCACGCACAGAGCTGGAACTGACGCTGTAAACTCTCTAGCCGCCAGCAAACTTTCAATTACCCTATTTTCAGGTGTATAAGCCGCACCCTTTTTGCTCTAAACGCGAGCAGACCCAGGCGTGCCGCCGCGCATATGCCTCGCGAAGCGGTTGCCTTATCGCATATTGCTCTCACTTAACGCGCTCCATGATGACAATCAGTCTTTTGGCGTGTTCGCCTTTAGATTGAAAAGGGTGCGGCTTATACACCTGAAAATAGGGTATACCCATCCCTACATTCAAGGGAAAGAAGTGGAAATGAAACAACTTTTGGGCTTTGTTCAAAGCCAATATACACGACCAGGAGCTCGCGGAACTCCAAAAATTCGACTACTTGCTTTCCTCTCTGAGTGGAGAAGCGAAGTAATTTCGTTTCGGCAAATGACTACGAGAAAGCCACTCTGCGCCTTGCCAAACGATACGGAGATAAAGGCGATAGTGCGATCGCTGAAGGGAATCCCGAAAAGTGTTCAGCAACGACCAAGCACATTGGAACAAAGACAATTGTGGGGCAAGCTAGCAACAATAGCCAATCAGTTGGAAGAATACGAGCAGCACCTGGACAACAAACTAACATCAACACTTTTCTGTAGAAATTCCATGTGCACATAAAGAGAAGCAATTGACAAACAATTGAGGGGCGAAGAGAGAAGAAGCCAAGAATGGACACTGAAACAATGGCGGAATCGCAGCAGATCAGGCCTCCGGCACCGAAAAACGTGAGAAGAGGCAGCTCGTGCGAGTGTTGTAGAAGCAAAGGACACAGGTGGACAACCTGCCCGCAAATATCCACAGCAACGCAAAGGAAGATTGCTGGAGTCCAACAGATGTCTAAATTGTGGGTCGAACAAAAACAGAAACGCCATGCTTTAGCGGCAACTGCTGAAAGTGCAACAAAAACATCACACGGCGATATGTTCAGCAAAATGGCCGAGTGAAATGATACAAAGCAGACCATCCATCAGTCAACAGAAGAAGTCGAAGGGAACGAGAAAAATCAGTCGACGGCAGCTGCTAAATCTTACAGTTCTTCAAAACAGCATGTGGTAACGGAGGCGATTGAACAAGAAACTCAAGACACTGCACAGGAAGGAAGAAACGGGAAATTCTGAAGAAGGACTTCTGTCACTACTACTGCTCAACAAAAAGGTACAAATCGGTAGCTTGTCGAACTCTTGTTTGGACAATGAAGCTACGAAGAAGACAGTGGTTCCTGCAGGCAGACCCGCCGTGAATGGACTGAAACTGCAAGTTGGTTCATCGCCATTGTCATCGCCTATCTCGGACAATGTGCAACCTCCAGCTAAGGGACCATAGCAATCGCTAATGCAACGTTATCAAAGGACAAGTTTTCGTCGTCAAGTCTAGACTCTAATTTGCACATACATCCGTCAGTCCACGCAATACCGCGGAAGCACGTGTAAAGTCTGCTGTCCTGCACTCAAAGGCTTTGCTTCCTTTGCAGCAAATTCGACATTAATGATGATACTGCGCCTCCGATACTACTGCAGAATCTGATGCTTTCGCAGCAAGGCCAGACTTGAACCTGAAGGTATGTGCTTCAAAGATTGAAGGCAAAACAATACACAAAGCATGGGATGAGTTTCTGGATCAAAGAAGATGCAAACGAACGACAGCAGCAAGAGATTCTAGACTCGATACAACGGATGGGCCAGTACTTTGAAACCTTCAAAGCATGTGGCATGAAGAATGGAACGGACGCCATGCGACAAGAGATCCAAGAGAATAGTCACAAAACCTAATAGGGAACTGCTCCTACAGAACAACAATCATCAAAACTGGCTAGGAAAAAAGCGGAAGTGCGAATAGAAAAGAAGCAGAGCAGAATTGAAGAAAAGCGAGGGAACATCTTAGCGGCTCCTACACCATCACAGAAAGGAGAAGAAAGCAATAGACGTTGTGCGAAGTTTAAGAGAAAGCACACAACAAGAAGTTTCTACGATGAAGAAGGAAAGCACAAGAGCATCGCACTACGCCAGCGACAGAAGAGGAAAACCGAGCATAATCCAGATCTTCTCTCCGACACAGGAAGACGGACTGACGTAAACTTGAACTGCAAGGAATCTAATGAACAGCGTTCAGTTACTTGCTTGAAGTTGAGTGCCGGCACACGGAGAATTGACGTTCAGCACAGAAAGAAATCTTGTACCCGATGCGTCGCAGTCCATCACAGTGAGGACCGCGCAAAACGAGTTTCGTACTTCTACTGCAGAAACACGAAAGGCGACGCTGCCGTACTAAACCACCATGCTGATAATCTGCCGGCTGCTTGAGGAGATTGCTCATAAGCAACGGAAGCTTATGCGTCGGGCGAGGACGTTCAAAGAAAACACGAAATTGATTTTCGAACGCACACTGGTGTGAGCGCGAAAAAGGCACAGTCGTGTGGAAAGCGAAGAAGAGAAGACAGGAGACAAACGGTACAACCCAAACCCAGTCAACCTGATCCCTCTTGGCGAGGCCGGAGTATACGAACTTCGCAATTCGTATTTCTTCGTATAGTTGAGTGGCCTTGCCAGTTGCGCAGCATCGATGAATTCAGTAGCTCGCATTGTTTTTGCTATAGGAGAAATTGCAGATGTTAGCATCAGGGGCGGTGTGTATCAATGGCCCGTCCGGGTAATGGTTCCCACTCAGGTATTTAGTGTCCGCTTCACTCGGTGCTCTGGGATTCTGTGTTTCCTCCTTGTTTGTCGTCCACCTTTTGGAGACCCTACGACCTTAATATCGTAGCATGCTGAATAGCGCACTTTGCCGTATAAACTGAGATTTTCGGTATTTAGTATGATCCCGAACAGGATCCTCACGGGATCACGGCTCACTTTCAAGGTCATTTACCATTGCAAAAACTCAGTGAAAACGTCGTAAAGTTATGCTGAAGACTTACTGCGACAGTGCTAAGTATGTTTTCAGTAGCAAAGATGAAATGTGGAAGTTTTTAATTTCTTGATAAATCCCAATTTTTTTTAACTTGTGAATACCGATCTTATCCAGTGGGTTCGCGAACCCAATGGGTTCCCGAAATCCACTGGGTTCCTTGATGAATGCGGCTACAGGTGAGGCGTGTTGACTCTTTATGCGATAATCCCTTTCAGTGTAATAAACTTAGGCTTATCACTATTCCTTCCAAGAAAATACTTTATATTGCATTTATCCTAGCCGAAACCAAAATCTTTACCTCAAAAATTCTGATAACTACTTTCCCGAGGAACTCTGCAGATAACGAAAGCACGCTTGGAATCAGCGTTTCATGTCTTTCAAGAGGTATACATATAGGGATATCAAATTGAGTGTCGCTCGTACTGGCATCTCCATCTTCGCGCTGGACTCTGCGTCTCTTCCGCAGGGCTGCTCTCTGAGCACTTTCCCAGGGCGAGCGTGGGAAAGGCGGAGCATCAATCGATTGGAAGTGATTAGGGTGCATGTACCGCAGAAAAGACGCAGAGCCCAGCGCGAAGATGGAGATGCTGGTGCAAACGACACTCAATTTTATAAGCCCTATACGTTTCGTACTTGGTCACGGTGATCCTTCCATACGTTTCGTATGGAAAGATCACCTTGACTAATATTTCCCTTGTTAGAAGAAACCCCGCCATTTGAGTAAGGGACTATACAGTATGTCGCCGAAAGAAAGAGGTCCCGTCCGACATTTGCAACAATTACACATTTCAATACGTGCACAGGCTGAGTATCTGCTGCATAGTCCGGCTATAGTCCTCTATCTCCCATCATTTCCTAACTAGATGCTTAGATTTGCCTGGACAATAGGTTTGAAGCTCAATACAACCCACTAATTGCTCGTATTATCCGGTAGCAGAACAGCCAGGACCAGAGATGAGCAACAGGCCAGGCACAAGCTTTTCGAAAACGACCCCTCCCATGAAAGCCGTCAAACAATCCCTGCTTTCTCCTCTTGACCTCCGAAACTTCAGAGTATGAAGTTTTGAAAGACATCATCCTTTTCTAGAGAGTTTTCAGATTTTTGAAAACTGTACGCCCAATTTTCTGTGACTACCCTTTACAATCACACGTAATTTGACGGCTGATTCTAATCTGAATGGGCCTTGTCAAATCCAGGAGGTGCACTCTCCTGACTTAAATCTTTCACCCTAGTTGTCTTACTTTCTATGAACACTAGCTGGCTTACCCGGCTCCGCCCAGCCCTGTCAAAACACTATTATAAAGTTCTCATCCCTATTCTTGTACAACCTTTCCCTGTGCTCACTTCTACCTGCCAGTTCCCTATTCCCCCTATGTTAGTAATCAGCTTGCTCACTCCCCCCCCCCTTGCGCCAACTCCCAGCCCCGTAGCTCAAACTTTCCAAAAAATCAATAAAATCGACGGATAACAGATGATTTCGAAAACTGATATTGTACTCGTTATCACCATGCTCAATTACCCCCTCCCCTGTGCCAACTCCCAGCCCCCTAACTCAAACTTTGCAAATAATCGATAAATTCGATAACGATCGATAACGAAAAGTAACCTATGACACCCGCCCTGTCCCGAAGTGTATGCGTGCCAAGTTTGGTCCGGATTGGTTCAGGTAATAAAATTTTCTATTCGGAACATACGTACAGACAGATAGACATGCAGACAGACAAACGGACGTTTAGCTTTACATATAAGATTAGCGACACGGGTCGCTAGTAAGTGGGTAGAGGTAGATACATTGATATCTGCCATTGATTAACTAAAAATCCCAAGGAAGAGAATTTCCATCTTCTCATCGACTTTTCCCGTGTCATGAGTAATAGAAACAAACACCATGCTCTTAAAAGCAGCGTCCAAGCAAATCTGGATTATGGGGCTCTCACGTGGATAGTAATTTTGGATCCCTAATTAAGCCACTGCCGCTCAGGTAGTGCTCTAGCGGCTGAGATATTCGGCTCGAAAGCGGACCCCGGGATCGTATTTCGAATAGTTGTATGGCGCAACGCATGGGTCGCGAAATTGATGGGTTGCGCCATGAATCCATGCGAAGTACGATCCCGGGGGTTCAGTTTCGAGCTGAATATCTCAGCCGCTAAAGCACTACCTGAGCTGTCGCCTGTGTAGTGGCTTAATTAGGGCTCCAAGATTACAATCCACCTTGAGAGCCCCACATGCCCAGATTTGCCTGGACGCTGCCTTTAAGAAAAGAAGCTACTACCAATGACAATCTGCAAGGCATCTTTGTTGTTCCTCTCGCAGATACCTTCGCCCAGATACCATAGCTCTTGAGCAAGGAAGCTACCTCCGATGTCACCTCTTTAGAACACCTGATTCATCCCAAAACTCAGACTGATTTCCAGGAAAAGTGCCACGCTAAAGAAAGCGTCAAGTTATCTAGCAGCAGAAAAACCCAGATATGTAGATGAAAACAAAGCAGCATTTTCTTCGATGATGTCTTGCCACTAAACGGACTCTTTTTTTGAAATAGACTAAAGTTGGCTCAACGCCTTCTTTTGAGGGACAATCTTACCGAAACTGTCCTATCGCCTAAAACCCTAGGTCTTCCTTCCCTCGAAGCCAAGCTCCTTATGCTTCTGCTTTTGGGGGCAGAAGTATAATTGAGTGAAAGGGGTCAGAAATAAATTTCCAGCAAGTTTCTGTATAATTAAACATTAACATTTGAAAATAAAAACAAAAAACAGGGACAAAAGTATTCTATTTGCGAAGTTTAGGGGGCTAACGTCTTAGCGAACTCGCATGAAGCTCTTAAGCCCTTTCTTTCCTCGAGATCAAGTCTCTTGTGCCTTTTTGCATTTAGGGGCAGAAGGGTTCTTACAAGGTAGAAGGGCCAGAAGTGGATTAAAAGCAAGTTCGGTGTAATCATTGACACGTAGAAATTTTCAGCGAAAATATCTTGCTGGCTGAGCTTATGAGTCTCTTCTTTCTTCAAAACCAAGCTCCGTCTTTTTTGCTTTTAGGGGCAGAAGTGTGGTTATTGAGTTTGGTGGTTTTTGCGAAGTCTAAGGAGCCAAAAGTTCCAGAGAAAATGTCCTGTCGCAAGAGGCTCATGGGTCTGTCCTTCCCTCGACACTAAATTTCCTGTGTTTTTCTGCTTTCACGGCAGAAGTGCTGGTTTTTGCGAAGTGGAAGGGAGAGAAGTGAATTTCAAGCAAGTTCCTGTATAACTAAACACTGACACCAACAAATTTTCAGCGAAAAAATCTTGCTGGCTGAGTTTATGAATCTCTTCTTCCTTCGAAACCAAGCTCCCTGTCTTTTTTGCTTTTACTCAGATAATCGCCGGAGCAGGCGGCCATGCGAATTATGAGCAAGCGGGCACCGGAAAAGTAGTTTGCTGATTTCTTGCGGTCTGCTTGCAGAAAGTTGGAATAATTTTGGCCAATTTTTAGATGAACGCTTGGAGAACTATTGCGGTCTTTCTAAGGACAGGTTGCGGCCGAGTGGCCGCATTCTCGCGGACTTCCCGCGAGAATATGCAAAATTATTGGGGTCCGCACGGTCCTTTGTGTAGGACCGCACAACCCGTACGTATCTTCCGCCAAGAAAAAGTACCCCAAACTCGGGTAATTAAACTATCGATGACACTTCTGCCAGATAGAGTCTAAGCTTTGCTCGGCGTACGCACGAAACTGCGTAAAAAGAATCCGAGCGCTTGCTGAAAGAGATTTCTTGTCGAGCGCTTGCACAAAATGCTTATTGCTGCCAGCTGGCAGTATATGCGACCGTAAAGGAAATGCCGCCCGCTGAAAGTTTGGCTACGCGCCAAAATTTGCTGACCGCCTACAGAAAAGCGCGAGTTTGCGGACCGTTTGCACCTGGCGATTATCTGAGTAGAGGCAGAAGTGTGGTTTTTGAGTTTTGTGGTTTTTGCGAAGTCTAAGGGGCCAAAAGTTCCAGAGAAATGTCCTGTCGCAAGAATTCACGGGTCTGTCCTTTCCTCGAAACTAAATTTCCTGTGCTTTTCTGCTTTCAAGGCAGAAGTACTGGTTTTCCGAAGTGGAAGGGAGAGAAGTGAATTTTAAGCAAGTTCCTGTATAATTAAACATTGACAACCAGAAATTTTTAGCGAAAATACCATGCTGGTCGAGCTTATGAGTCTCCACTTCCTTCGAGACCGAGCACTCTGTGCTATCTGCTTCAATTGCATTTATTCACACTCAGCGGTTATATACAATTAATACCGCAATGATTCCGTTTATGGCTTGAGTTGGGCGACTTCGACTTCGATCGTCTTCGATGACTAGAATTCATTCTTGCTCGTGCCAAAGCGCATTCTCGTGACGTTGCGATCTTGGTCCATGACTTCTCGATCAAGTAGACGCAGTGGACCAGCCACGGTTTCTCCCACCTTGTCTTCTTGATCCTATCCTTGGTGGATGGTATAGGCCAGAGCTAAAAGCTAGCCGACCGTTTGCGGAAAGGATGAGGAGAGAAGTGCTATCTGCTTTCAGAGACAGAAGTATGGGCCTTTGCAAAGTAGAAGGGGCCAAAAGTAAATTTGCAAAATTTTGTTCATTTAAACATTGACAAGAATTTCTCAGAGAAAATGTCTTGCTGCTCAAGCCCATGTGAGTCCTTCTTTCCCTTGAGACCAAGCTCCCTGTGCTTTTTTGCTTTCAGGGGCAAAAGTATGGTTTTTGCGAAGTGGAAGGGAAAGAAGTGAATTTCAAGCAGGTTCCTGTATAATTGAACATTGACACCCAGAAATTCTCAGAAAAATATCTTGCTGGCTGAGCTTATGAGCCTCTTCTTCCTTCGAGTCTAAGCTTCCTGCGCTTTTCTGCTAGCAGGGGCAGAAGTATGGTTTTTGCAAAGCAGAAGGGGCCAGAACTAAATTTCCAAGTTTCCGTATAACTGGATATTGACCCCTAGAAATTCCTAGCGGAAATATCTTGCCGCCTGAGTTTATAAGCCTTTCTTCCCTCGAGACCAGGCTCTTTTTACTTTTCTGATTTAAGGGCAGAAGTAGGATTTTCATAAAGTAAAGGCGGCTAAAATGAATTTATAGCAACTTTTGGTAAATTTATCGTCTTCGTCAATTCCGAATGTGATTGTAGAATGCTCAGCACGCTCACTTACCCCTACCCTAGTGTCAAATCTCAGCCTCGTAGCTTCAACTTTGAAAAAAAGAGGGGATCAATAAAAGCGGGTATTCTCGAAAACGGTTACTATATTCACAGGTGAGCGTGCTCACATACAACTTTACCTTGTAAAATAAAAATGTTATTCACTTGAAGGCTACTGTATGACGTTGGGTGAGGTTGGAAAAACTTGATTCAGTTGCGAGGTTAGGACGCTTTAGCGCAACGCAGTTTTTTTCACTTCGTTAACATTCTTGATAGGTAATTAACTATTTCACCCTCAATCTCATTTGAGAAAAAGTAAATCACAGCATAGCTGCGTCACATCCGGCACATCATCATATATAAAGGCTATCGCATGACGAAGGCGCAAAAGCATTATCATTTGAGCGGGCGCGAACGCGACGCGCGCGTATCCTCACCGTGGTAAATCCTGCCATGCGCTCTGTGGCTAAAAAAGCCGCGTTCGCGCCAAAAGATATTGCGCCTTCGTCATGCAGCAGCCTATACCTGCTTGTACCAACTCTCAGCGCCGTGGTTCAAACCTTGCGAAAAATCGATAAAATCAATAGAAGTAATGAGCATTTTCAGAAATGGTTATTATATTCGTAATCACCACGCTCGCCTACCCCCCTGTGCCAACTCTCAGCCCCGTAGGTTGTAATTTGCAAAAAATCAATAAATTTGGTAGAAGTAATGTTTATTTTCACAAGGGCTGTTGATTCGTCATCAACATCCATGATCTTGAACACCCCTGCCAAATCGCGGCCCAGCTCAGATTTTGCAAAATTGATAAAACTCCTCCAGAGTGAAATCGTTACCAACCATCCCACGATAACAGACACACGTGTCTATTGGTTTCCATACAAGAAACCAACAGACACGAAAACACCATCGACCACAAAAACACCATCGAGAACCTACAGAAAGCATCAACAACACGCAGGCATGCCTATCCACCAACCTACAGACAAGCGCACCATTCGATCTTATACATATATGGAATGATGACATTTATGACTAGAATCTTCATTATATATTTACATAAGTAAGAGAACGGGAAGGGAAGCCGCCGGTCACCTGCTTAGGCACAGCTCCTGGAGTTGTCGTTCGCCGTCCAGTTAGGGTGAGGACTGCCGAATCATCTCTTAGTCTGCTCTCGACATGTCCAATCCATAGTAAAGCTGGTCCCGAGCGTTCATCTTGGACCAAGGCTTGGGAGTAGGAATACCATTGTCGTCATCGAACTGCCCAATATCATTCGATTCATCATTGCTTGGCTTGAGGGCAAGAGGGTGTTGTTGATACCATTAACGTCATCACTGCCCATGTACCTTTAATCGTTGCTTCGGTTGAGGGCTGCTGTTGTTGATCGCTTCGTTGCTTAGTTGCTTGACTGCTCTTCATGGAGTGAGGACAGGGGGAACGGCTACAAAAAAGGCACGGCTTTCGCGCGCCCTGTCAAAAGAAAAGCTCGTCTTGAGCTATAAGAAAACAAAGCGAAGTAGGTCAGAGACTAAACAATGGTTGAACTGGGGTGGTGGGTGGAAGGCTTTCGCATATTTGGGTAGGCTTGATTCGAGCGGAGAATGAAGTGAAATAGGTTTGAAAATTCATCATCGAAATATTGGAGAATGGCTTTTGCAACGAGTTGAGGGATCAGTATTGATTTGGGATACTGTAATTGGCTGAAGGATGATATTGATGAACTTGTAGAAGGGATCGATTGATCGAACATACACATGAAGAATAACTACAGTGATTAAAAATGTTGAAATCTTGGTTACAGGACCGAATGTTCAAAATTTTATCGTTTCGAATTTTTGTCGTTACAGCGCATAGGAGCTATCATGACGGCACAATGAAAGAAATTATTTTCCAGCATTTTGAATCTATCGAGTAGGCAACTCAAGAGGAAACAATTTCCTGACGTTGCCTACAAGGGGGTGAAAAAATCTGAGTTTCTGAAGGCCTTCTCCGAATCACCTATCGAGGAAGTCTTTCTTGTCATAGTGCAAACGCTCGCGGCAAACTTATCCAGTGCCACTAACCGCTGTGTAAGTGAAAGTAATTTTGATTTGCTACTGGCACTCAACCCTCCAGTCTTTCATAGACGCTCTGAACATCTTATAAGTAGAACGCAGTTGAAGCCAAATATTGAACGTTATAATACAATGGTGAATGCAGTTGTAAGGGAACATATGCATGACACGTAGGCAAAAATAGTAAAACTCTAAAAGGGAGTAAAATTGCCTTTGAGCAGTCTTTTCTCCTTTTAGTTGCATTCGTCTTCTACTTTGCATCCGCTATCCTATCTAAAAGGCGGATCTGCCATGCTATCCTGAATCGGACAGTTCACTTATGTCCCTGGAATTTTATCACAAAAAAGGAAAGTACTGGTAATCTGAACTAGGCTTTTCGAGTTCGGACATCATCCTCTCAATTTTGTGATCGGGTAGCTGGTAAAAAAAATCGGCGAGTTACTGAGACAATGGTTAGATTTAGTACTTTAGGATCTAGCACTGCGTTGATTTGATTTTTTTTGGAACAAGAATGTGAAGCGAGTAGGAGCTTTTTTCTGCAAAGATCACTATATATACAGGGTGTCCCAAAAAATGTACTCAGTGTTTGATTGTAAATAACTCTCTTGTGATGAAGTGTTTCGGGAAGCTTTAGGTATCATTCTGTAGAGCAAGGCTCAACTTAGATCTATAGTATGACATGAATCATCCATCTCTCTTCATTACTGTAGGATTACGGTATAGACTTAAAAGACGGTTTGAGCCATAAAAGGCCATATTTTGCCTCAGAAAGGAAACAAAACAGCTTGAAATTTACACTAGGCTAATTAGAGTTGCTAATTCTAATTGTAAAGTTCCCAACTTATTATGATATGATGCTTCATTGAAGAGTTATGCCAGGTAAGAGGTAGCGGCCATTTTTTCAATGTCCCTAAAAAATGCGGTTACACCGTTTAGAAAGCTTCGCAATCTTGTGAATAGTTGAGTATCGAACTCGGCGTCCATAAAAACCCTATTAAACAAGTTTTTACATTTTTTTGAAAAATTTTGAAACGGCAGCTTTTTCCACATTGACACCATATGTTTCAACTTTCTACCGTAATCCTACAGTAATGAAGAGAGATGGGAGATTCGTTTTATACTAAAAATCTAAGTTGAACCTCGCTCTACAAAATGGTACCTAAAGTTTCCCGAAACATTTCATTACAAGAGAGTTAATTGCAATCAAACAGTGAGTACATTTTTTGGTATATCCTGTATATTATAGTTTTTTTATACGTTCAATAGAGTGGTGGTAAACAGGACGCATTTCAAAGCCAGAAACCAGGCACTCTAAATCTTGCACACAGCTTGTCACATGTTGAGCATTAGTTTAGTAGCGCGTACTGAAGTAACTTTGATTTTTTTACTTGCCGTGTCTAGGGAAAACGCTTATTATTGTTTTATACACCAACAACGAACATCAACAATGTAGTGCAAGCGTCTTGTTCTGCGATTCAAAGGATGGTAGAGTTATGTAAAAAAAAACATCACAGCCTACATCATAGATTTTATCATCAGGACAAGCTTCCAATTGAATAAGGTTGCGGGTAGATGAAATATTTCTAAAAGACTAGGATGCCTTCTGCAAATGAGTTATAAATAATTTTTGCATAAAAGCAATTTTTTTAATCTAAAGATGAAAATGTCGATAACCAGTCACAAGCGGCGCCATTTATAGTAGGAGTTTGCCATTACTGTTTCGGTTACAAATGTAAAGCAGGGACTGAAATGCATTAAAAGAACTAAAGCCACATGATGAAGCCACAGCCACTTTTCTTCTTTGTAAGCGAACTAATTCAACTGTCGCTTGCATAAGAAGAATCAATACTTTGCAGTGACTTAAATTTTTTTTAAATGGCTTGTAGTGAGCTAATTGGCCGTTTTGATAGTCATATCTAGGAACAATCTTATTTTTATAAACCACTAGCTGGTATACCTGGCTACGCCCGGGCTGCTTCTTTGAATTCAGCAATTTATGATGTTCAACTAGCTTTACCTAGTATGATCTCTGTGACCTATACACAAAATGTTTTTGTTGCGAACTCCATGTTGATCTAGATTTGGTGTTTTGACAGTAATTTTTGAAAGAAGTAACTCAAATCTATAGATAAAATTACATAGTAAAGACTTAGTAGTATGAATGAAATAAGGGTACAGATCATATTGCGAAAATACAACACTTCCATCTATTCTTGCTACTTTGACATTTCTGTTGGGATTTCCTGAAAAGGTGTGCTCATTTTACTTGACAGGTTTGCTTCCCACGAATGTACTCGTAAGCGTAGAGGGATGGGAGTGATAAAGCATATCACTCACAATGAGAGCATTTTCACCGTGCCTTCCTCAGATCGGTTGCTTTCTATCTCCAATGCCCTCATCACCGCAAGTGCAACAATGCCTCCTTTTTCTGGCATTTTGCTCCAAGTGGACTGTGACAAAAGTGAGTGTTTGGAGGAAGTGGCTCGCAAATCTCAACCTAGCCAAGCGCTTACCTGGAGTTTTTCAATACGCTGATCCCGAAAATCCACTCTTGAAAGCTTGAAAACGGCGAAAATAAGCGTTTTTTAATGCCTTCCCTTAGGAATTGGACGAGTGGAGCAAGGCCGATGACGCTAAATCGTTGTAGGACCCAATGGTTATAGCGTTGCGACGGGCAGTTTCCAACGATGAGAAGGAAATTGCCGACTCGTCCAGATGCGAGTAAGATTGGCCTTCGCATGTAAGTTTGAGAGCGATTTTCTCGGCAGAGAAAGCATGCTGTGCAACCGGGATTGCACTGTTTTCATACTTGAGCGATGAACCTACCGTTTTAAAATCCTGAGTTGTTGGGTTTTGCCGATCCACTGCCTTCAAATTTTGTTTCCTTGTATCGCTACTACAGTTTAGAATCCTTCAATATTTGCATGTAGTACGACAAAGACCGCTGCTCTAACCATATGATCGAATATATTTTATGGATGACTGTCACTAATGCTGTTGTTCTTGGTGCCATAGTTTAGATCACAACATTAGATCCAATTGACATACAGGGCCTATCGATTGCAGTGTCGGATGCACCAGCATCTCCGCTCCCGCGCGGGACTCTGCACCTCTTCCGCAAACATGTCTGCACTTCTCCCGCGAAATCGACTGACGCTCCGTCTTTCCTACGCTCGCGGTGGGAAAGTGATCAGAGGGCATGTTCGCTGAAGAGGCGCAGAGTCCAGGCGAGGCGGCCGCGCGGAAGCGGAGAGCTGGTGCGCCCGACACTGCAATTGAAGGCCCATACATGCTGAAATAGAAGTGGTACATATGAAGGAGTCTGTAAGACACAAACCGATTAACTAATAAAGGTACAGTGTTTGGGTTTTATATATATAAAAAGATATGGCTCCAGTTTCTTGCAAAGCACTACTCAAATTGTACTCAGTATTCTTAGAACAACAAGTTTCATTCTAAGAAGATTGGTTCCATGCAGTTGGACTTGTACAAATAAGAAAATGGGTTCGCCCGTTACGTTCAAATTACGCGAAACTATCCACAAAAGTTAGGGTGTACTTTGGTGAAATTTTGCTGTTGACACTTCAGACCCCGTGTATGGAATCACACCAGCCTTTATTTAGAGCTTCGAACATCTGAATTTGACTGAGTGTTTTACGCCTAATCTTATATATAAAGCTGAATGTCTGTTTGTCTGTCTGTCTGTCTGTATGTCTGTCTGTCTGTATGTACGTATGTTCCGAATAGAAAATTCCATTTCTGAACCGATCCGGACCAAACTTGGCACACATACACTACGGGCCCCGGCGGGTGTCATAGGCTACTTTTCGTCATCGATCGATATCGATTTTATCGATTTTTATCGATTTTTTTTGCTGAGTTCACCTACGGGGCTGGGAGTTGGCACAGGGGGGTAATCGAGCATGGGGATTCCGAATACAATATTGGTTTTCAGGATTATCGATTACTTTTATCGATTTTATCGATTTTTTTGCAAAGTTTGAGCTACGGGGCTGGGAGTTCGCACAGGGGGGTAATCGAGCATGGGGATTCCGAATACAATATTGGTTTTCAGGATTATCGATTACTATTATCGATTTTATCGATTTTTTTGCAAAGTTTGAGCTAGGGGGCTGGGAGTTGGCACAGGGGGGTAATCGAGCATGCTGATCATCCCCAAGCGGGGTGATCAGCATGCTCGATTACACTCCTGTGCCAAATTCCAGCCCCCTAGCTCAAATTTTCAAAAAATCGATAAAATCGATAAAAGTAATGGACGATCCTGAAAACTAATGTTGTATTCGGAATCCCCATGCTCACTTCCCCCCCTGTGCCAACTCCTAGCCCTGTAGGTGAACTCTGCAAAAAAATCGATAAAAATCGGTAAAATCGACATCGATCGATAACGAAAAGTGGACTGTGACACCCGCCGGGGCCCGAAGTGTATGTGTGCCAAGTTTGGTCCGGATACGGCGGAGCCGGGTAAGCCAGCTAGTCTTATATATAAAGCTGAATGTCTGTCTGTATGTATGTCTGTCTGTACGTATGTGCGAAATAGAAATTTTTATTTCTGAACCGATTTGGACCAAACTTGGCACACATATACTTCGGGGCAGGGAGCGTGTCATAGGCTACTTTTCGTTATCGATCGATATCGATTTTATCGATTTTTTGCAAAATTTGAGCTAGGGGGCTGGGATTTTGCACAGGGGGGTAATCGAGCATGCTGATCACCCCGGAGGGGTTCACCCCGGAGGGGTTGATCAGCATGCTCGATTACCCCCCTGTGCCAACTCCCAGCCCCCTAGCTCAAATTTTGCAAAAAATCGATAAAATCGATATCGATCGATAACGAAAAGTAGCCTATGACACGCTCCCTGCCCCGAAGTGTATGTGTGCAAAGTTTGGTCCCGGGCGGAGCCGGGTTTGCCATCTAGTTACATAATAAGAGGCATAATAGACAGAAGTTTTGCATGGACTAAACTACTTGGAGGACGAATGCCAATATAAAGTGTTTACCTCTTCTTGGTCATTTTGTCCAAACTGTTTAGAGCAATTCTGACTCCTAAGATAGCTTTTTTTGCCTCATGAAGTTGGGATCCAAAAACAAGCAATTTTTTTTCGCCTTGATGGAAAAAAAGGTTATGTTGCCTACTTTTTGCTTCCGGAAATCTTTGAGGGTTAGAAAAATGCTTGACCATGCTCTTATCAGTGGCATGCTCATTGCCCGCTTGGAGTGTATAGGCTAAACTATGTTTCACGTACGGTAGCTTACTCCAAATGCTTTCTTATCTGAAAAAATCGAAAAAGTCTGTAATGCCTTTTCATCACGATAGTACTACTATGAAACTGAGTGTGTCATTAAAGCACTTTCATATGATATAACAGAAATAAGTCCAAACGGAAACTGCATAGTAACGGATTTTAAAATTGCTATAGTTTTGTTAGGATGAGGCCTGTCGGGCCATCTCTTAGTTACCAAATGTTTTTTTTGTCCAGTTGATAAACAATGCAGTCCTTTAAAGAAAGAATATAGAAAAGTGCTTGCTGACATTGCAAAAGCAGATGTTTTGAAAAACTTGGCAGGTTTGTTTTTTTTTTGAAGTCACTTTGCAGTTGCAAGCGAGGAACTGTTCAAAAACATTTTTTTTTCATTTTCGTAGAATATTATTACTATTTTTTTCTGAAGGTTGTGAATAAATAAATCAATCAATCATCAAAACAAGTTTCAATAGATGAGTGTTTCATACAGTCTCAATTTTGAGATCATCGAAACTTATGATACCCTTTAAAAATGCCATTTAATCCAAAAAAGACTTTTTCGGCAAGTTTGCCTCAACTTTCAGTAGACAAGCAAACCGAATTCACTAGTTAGCGAAGCTGGTCATAGTGAACGTCTGTGAGGTTCTTTTTCATAACCAGCTTAAAGTGCTGATATGTCAATCCGAGGTAGTGGTTGCAGTGGCGTACCCAGGATTTCCGCTCGGGGGGGGGCGCGACAAAAATTTTTTTCGAATGAAGGTGCGTGGCGTTAGCCACGCACTCCGAAAAAATTTTAGGGGTGCTTCTCAGAATTATTGCTGGTCCCCAACCCCTAAAATCTGGAAAAAGGGGGCGTGGCGTCAGCCACGCCCCCGAAAAAAAATTTTTTCAAGGCTAATTTGAATTTTTAAAAATTTTTAAAAATTATTTTAATTATTTACAAGTATAAACAAGTCATTTGCACATTTTTATAACCCTTATAAGTAACTTTAAAAATTTCGCGACCCATTCTCGGGGGGGGCGCGCGCCCCCCCCCGCCCCCCCCCCCCCTCGGTACGCCACTGAGTGGTTGGCTTCCGCAATTTCTCAAAGACTCGAACATGGATGACCTACGTTGGCTTTTTAATTCTTTTTTTTTCAGAACATGTAAGTGCAAAGAAACGACAGAAATCGTAGAAAACGGCTAGATAAAGCGTATCTCTCTTGGTAATCACTTGAGCAGAGCTATAGGAAAATTACTCCTGATTTCTTGCGGTCTTGCCATAGAGAATATCATTCGAGGAGGAAGCGTACCTCTCTTGGGACGAATATCCGCTTTCCAATCGTAATTTCGAGAGATGTGCCATCCAGCCCAGACGTCCATAGTTGGCCAATCAGCATCAAACAATTGCCGCATACTTCTGGCCCGGACATTCGTTGATGGGATGCCGTGGTCCAAAGGGCACAACCGCTGCATGTGCCTACTTCCGGTGACTGAATGTCACTCTTTTTTGAGTGATAAGCGATTGAAAATAAGGGACAGGGAGCGCAGCTTTTAGAAGTAACCGCGAACTATCAGATAGCCCGTCGATTTTCCTCAGGCAATCATATTAAATGATTGCGAAACTCTCCCTAAGCAAAATCGGGCTCACAGTAGTCTTTCTGCTAGTGGAATTATTTTTGATTTGGTAAGGCGTACCGTGGTCTTTCCATCAGTGAGAGAGAAAAAGAAGTACATTCACAGTGGTTTTCCTCTAGAGAAGTCATAAAGTGAAAGGTATTTTCACAGTGGTCTTTCCACTAATGAGAGGTATGAAGAAAACTAGGTTCACAGTGCTCTTTCCACTTGTGTAACCTTATATACACATATATACAATGCCGGCGTTGGCGATAGAGTCACTGAGTTTGTTGTGCATTAAAGAAAGTGTGGGGGTTCCTTATGGACGAAATAGGGAATCGATTGGATATAAAAAACGTAAAGTTGTTCATGGCTCGCGGAATCACGGCTCCGAGATGTTACGCCTTTAGGATCAGGGCTCGCGGAATACATGGCTCGCGGCATCTCAATCCAGAGAATTAAACTCGATCTAGAGAGTACGTTAAAAGTTCACGGTTCGCTTTTCACGGCTCGGGGATCACGGCTCGCGGAATTAAGCAAGAGAAAAAAAGATAAAATTTTATTACATAGAAAATAAATAGAAAATATTATTTTTCGTCAAGAAAAGCAAGTAATACAGAACTCAGACTCATTGCCTGACTCAGAAAAATAACAAGGAGATTGAAAATAATGAGTTGAGAGAGAAAAATGACTACGTAGAAACGAAGGAGATGAGGGGTGCTGCCAGCAATGGGAGTGGGCAAAGAATGGCCAAAATCTTTGCTGATTAACTTCAAAAATTGTTGATTCAGAAAAAAATGCTTGAAAAATGATCGTTCGGAAAAATGTGAGTCGTAAAAAAACAACCCGGGACCCCGTGTCAAGTCCAGGAGTTGCACTCTCCTGACCTGAATCAGGGTGCCGGCACAGATCGTCTGGAAACAGGCTGGACTTCGTTTTTGAAGCAAACAGCAAAGGGGATATCGTTTTTGACGAGTCGGAACCGAGCACCAAGAATAAGCGCCATTTAGTCGAGCACAAGCTTTTCGGACAGGTTATCACACGAATGGCATGCTCTAACGTGCATGGCGAAAAGTGCGCGCGATTTGAAAGCAAGGCTAAAATAAGCAAATTGCTTGTTTAGCGCACACAGAAGCATATGGCACCAAAATTGAACTGTATGTATAGAAAATTATTTGCGAAAGTATTATGTAAAAAGATTTGGAAACTTATTTATAAGTAACTACTCAGACAATCGCCGGGGGCAGGCGGGCAAGGGAAAAATAGATTGCTGATTTCTCGCACCCCGCTCGCGGATTTTTTGGAAAGCAATCAGAACTTTTCGGAAGACCGCTTGCTGAGTTCTCGATTCCTCAGAGATTCAGCAATATATCTGCAAAAGATAAGAGCGAAAAAAATTCAACAGGCGGTCTCTCAAAAATCCGCTGACTCAGCAAGCGGTCTTCCGAAAAGTTCTGATTGCTTTCCAAAAAATCCGCGAGCGGGGTGCGAGAAATCAGCAATCTATTTTTCTGGTGCCCGCCTGCCCCCAGCGATTGTCTGAGTAGCTGGCTTACCCGGCTCCGCCGTATGTTCCGAATAGAAAATTCCATTTCTTAACCGATCCGGACCAAACTTGGCACACATACACTTCGGGCCCCGGCGGGTGTCACAGTCCACTTTTCGTTATCGATCGATGTCTTTATCGATTTTTTGCAAAATTTGAGCTACGGGGCTGGGAGTTGGCACAGGGGGGTAATCGAGCATGCTCATGCTCGATTACACCCCTCTTTCCCGGCCAAATTCCAGCCCCCTAGCTCAAAATTTGCAAAAAATCGATAAAATCGATATCGATCGATGACGAAATGTAGCCTACGACATCCGCCGGGGCCCGAAATGTATGTGTGCCAAGTTTGGTCCGGATCGGTTCAGAAATAAAAATTTCTATTCGGAACATACGTACATGCAGACATACATACAGACATACATACAAACAGACATTCAGCTTTATATATAAGATATTTTTTTTCAAAATTAGATCGTCTCCAGACGGCCACCAGACGATCTGAGATCGTCTAGATCATATATTTTCGTCACTTCACATAAGTTTCGGATCTGTTTAGCATGGACGGATTTCCCGGTCAAAAATCTATCCCTGAGTATGAAGACATTTTCATATCATTGCCTTTCCTTTGTTTTTTGCCTTCATTTCTTCTCGCTTTGTTAAATATCGCGCCTTAATGCCAAAGTCTTATGCATGCGTAGTATTCAACTCCAATTTGAATTTTCACTCTTATCTTACGTCTTTTCTTTCAGACTAGTAATCTTGTTTTCATCTTCTCCTAAGCAGGTAAGTTAAAGGGGACTTCGTAAAACTTCGGAAAGTCAGGGGAGACTTCGTTTTCAGAAACCCTAAAAACCGACTCGTGCCGGGCCCTGACTTGAATCCTTCACCCTGATTGTCTTACTTTATACTTTATATGAACGTAACATTTATGGCTGGAATCTCTATTATATATTTGCATGAGTAAAAGAAGGGGAAGGGAAGCTGCCGGTCACCCGGTCAGGCACAGCACATCTCAAGTAGTCGGGTACCATCCAGTTAGGGTGAGGACGGTCGGACCATCTCTTGGTCTGCATCTCGATAGCCTTTTGGAAGGGCCATTCTTCTAGGGGGCGTTCGACTCAATACACATATCAGGAATGGAGGGATTTCTGGATTTTGAAGGCAAGTTAACGGGGTCAAGCGCAACCACTCAAAAGCAGCCTGACCTTTTGGGGGTTGCGCCTGACCCGATTAACTTTATCACCGAAGAAGCTTTCCCAACTTAGTTTTATATGATTCGCCAACATAAGCCTAAAGATTCTACAATGGGTGTTTGAGCTTACCTCGACTTGTTTTGGCTTTGTGGTGATCGGTGGAGTTGAAGCACTTGAAGTATAATAGAAAACGCGTTGACTAACAGGGTCAAGCGTGGGGTTGGCATGTCACACCTGGGGGTCGTATTGAGGGGTCGGGGAGGGGGAGGTCTTTGTCGAGGTGATTTGATGTTAGCGATAACATGATATTCGTTAACAATGTCCACCCATCATGCAACACCGTATACGTATTGGAAGCTTAGTAAAATAGCCTCAAAGGCATAAAAAAATCACTTTCGTAATTAGCATGTCAAATAGCCAGTGGGCCAAGTTTGAGCGAATTTTGACGTTTCCAAATATTGTGCCATCCAAGTGAAGGGGTCATTTTCAAACTTGTTATCTTAGTTTCAAAGGTGAGTTAACTGCTTCTTTCTGCACTTAATACAAAGAACAACAACTTCTTCGCTCACATCAGGAATTGCACCTCGAATAACCCTTGAAGGCAGCGGCAGCGTCCAGGCAGATCTGGACCTATGGGAATTCTACGTGAAAAGTACTTTTGGGGCCCTAACTAAGGTACTGCCCAAGCGGCAGCGCAGGTAGGGCTCTAGCGGCCGAGATACTCCCCTCGAAAAAGGACCCCGCGATCGTACTCGCATGGATTCATGGCAGTTTCGCGCCAGGACCCACGCTTTGCGCCATGAATCCATGCGAAATACGATCGCGGGGTCCAGTTTCGAGGGGAATATCTCAACCGTTAGAGCACTACCTGAGCTGCCGGTTGGTCAGTGGCTTAATTAGGGCCCCAAAACTACTATCCGCGTAAGATCCCCATGTGTCCAGACTTGCCTGGACGCTGCCTTTAAACTATGGAATTAAGAGCAAGCCAAATTCTTGTTTACTCATTTTCCGCTTTAATATCTCATTGTCGGGCTAGACAAGACCAATCAGGCCCAAATCACTTTTATTAGGTTGGTACAAAATGCGCGTTTTTTTAATCCTAATTTTAGAACAACTTCTCTCCATCAAACTTTATTTTTTGAAAAAACTCAGCACACTGTTAAAAAGCTCCTTTCATGCTCTACCCGGTGGTTTTTGAAACAAGCTTTAGCTTCATTCGTTAATAATTTGCAGAGCTTCACACAACCGCACTCAAAATCAGAATTTCATTGTACTTAATTTTTTGGCCAGAATTCAAGCACAAATAAAAGCACTCTTTTAAAAATTTAGCTACTGTATGTAATAGAAATTGTTTACATCATGCACAATCTCCTATTTTCTCGGAAATTACCTGATTAGACTGAGATTTCGGCGCCTCAACATGGGTAGTGGTTTTGGTCATTCTGTGGCCCATAAAATTCCCTTGAAGAGAGGGCAATCGCCAAAGCTTTGCTCATTTCTGTAACGTAAGAGTGGGCCTCATGTTGACAGTTTTTTGCAAAAATGTTTAGCTGTTCAGTAGACAGAAAATGAAAAACCTCCATATTTTGTGATCCTGAGGCCTGCGGAAAAATGGCGAAAAAAGCGGACAGTTTTGGATATTAATTTTTTTTTCTTTTCGCAGATCTTCTTTGTTTGAGGCCATTTCAACTTTTTTTGTAGTACTAGCTTGCGGCTACAAGCAGACATGCGATAGTGGGAGCCGATTCTCTCCCTACCTTCACTTTTGAGCTAATACAGGGTGACCACCTTCACTTTTGGGTTTTGGGAATTTTGGTAAATGAAAAAAGGAAAATAAGTATAACAAATGCTGAAATAAACGTATTTATCAAATGGTGCATTTAAAAGTAAAACTCAGCGAAACTGTATATATTTTATTAAGTAAATCCTCGCATATAAACTGGAAACATCCGGCGAGACGACGAAAACTACACATAGATCACCTACCCCGGTCACCCCCCTTCAGCGTTGCGGAGGGCGAGTTGTTGACAGTGTGAGCGCGCGAGACATCACACCCTCTCGCAGAGGTTACAGACAATGAGATTTTTAGAGGCGCGGTACACTCCGAACCCCAGACAAGTTAGAGAGGAGAGGGTTGTCTCGACATGTGACTATTGATCGCACCCTGCAGCGCATGCAATGAAGACACGTGTTTTGACTTTGCCTGCGATGACGAATCGTGATGAAATACCGTATGCTCGGTTTGATCACGGCATTCACAGCTGGAGCAATCTCTACTGCTTACATGCACAGTTCCACTTCTTTTCCTAGATACATTACTCCAGCTTCATTCCAAAGATTTTCTTGCATCCCTTGCCATTTTATATAATACTATGACTCCCTTGCCATTTTGCAGAATTGTTTGATATGAAAAATGAAATCTGAGCTTTGCAATTATTCTTAGAATAGTCGTCAGAGCACAACATTTTGTGAAATGTTGACAAAAATCCCAATCCGAAGAGCAACCGAACAGCAAAAAAAGCATTTTTCGCAGCATTTCTCGTGGCTGATCAGTTTTCGCCTCGAAAAGTTTTGTTTTCCCCACAATTTTCATGAAAAACGGTGAAAATCCCGCTTTTGCCAAAATTCACGCCAAAGAAAATGCCTTTGCTCCCGGAATGAAGACCCAGCATGGAAGCTGTGGTCTCGCTGGTCGAGCTTCGGCAGGCTCTCTCTGTGGCTGATCAGTTTTTGCCTCGAAAAGTTTTGTTTTCCCCACAATTTTCATGAAAAACGGTGAAAATCCCGCTTTTGCCAAAATTCACGCCACAGAAAATGCCTTTGCTCCCGGAATGAAGACCCAGCATGGAAGCTGTGGTCTCGCTGGTCGAGCTTCGGCAGGCTCTCTCTGTGGGTGATCAGTTTTTGCCTCGAAAAGTTTTGTTTTCCCCACAATTTTCATGAAAAAGGGTGAAAATCCCGCTTTTGCCAAAATTCACGCCACAGAAAATGCCTTTGCTCCCGGAATGAAGACCCAGCATGGAAGCTGTGGTCTCGCTGGTCGAGCTCCGGCAGGCTCTCTCTGTGGCTGATCAGTTTTTGCCTCGAAAAGTTTTGTTTTCCCCACAATTTTCATGAAAAACGGTGAAAATCCCGCTTTTGCCAAAATTCACGCCACAGAAAATGCCTTTGCTCCCGGAATGAAGACCCAGCATGGAAGCTGTGGTCTCGCTGGTCGAGCTCCGGCAGGCTCTCTATGCGGCTGATCAGTTTTTGCCTCGAAAAGTTTTGTTTTCCCCACAATTTTCATGAAAAACGGTGAAAATCCCGCTTTTGCCAAAATGCACGCCACAGAAAATGCCTTAGCTCCCGGAATGAAGACCCAGCATGGAAGCTGTGGTCTCGCTGGTCGAGCTCCGGCAGGCTCTCTCTGTGGCTGATCAGTTTTTGCCTCGAAAAGTTTTGTTTTCCCCACAATTTTCATGAAAAACGGTGAAAATCCCGCTTTTGCCAAAATTCACGCCACAGAAAATGCCTTTGCTCCCGGAATGAAGACCCAGCATGGAAGCTGTGGTCTCGCTGGTCGAGCTCCGGCAGGCTCTCTCTGTGGCTGATCAGTTTTTGCCTCGAAAAGTTTTGTTTTCCCCACAATTTTCATGAAAAACGGTGAAAATCCCGCTTTTGCCAAAATTCACGCCACAGAAAATGCCTTTGCTCCCGGAATGAAGACCCAGCATGGAAGCTGTGGTCTCGCTGGTCGAGCTCCGGCAGGCTCTCTCTGTGGCTGATCAGTTTTTGCCTCGAAAAGTTTTGTTTTCCCCACAATTTTCATGAAAAACGGTGAAAATCCCGCTTTTGCCAAAATTCACGCTACAGAAAATGCCTTTGCTCCCGGAATGAAGACCCAGCATGGAAGCTGTGGTCTCGCTGGTCGAGCTCCGGCAGGCTCTCTATGCGGCTGATCAGTTTTTGCCTCGAAAAGTTTTGTTTTCCCCACAATTTTCATGAAAAACGGTGAAAATCCCGCTTTTGCCAAAATTCACGCCACAGAAAATGCCTTAGCTCCCGGAATGAAGACCCAGCATGGAAGCTGTGGTCTCGCTGGTCGAGCTCCGGCAGGCTCTCTCTGTGGCTGATAAGTTTTTGCCTCGAAAAGTTTTGTTTTCCCCACAATTTTCATGAAAAACGGTGAAAATCCCGCTTTTGCCAAAATTCACGCCACAGAAAATGCCTTTGCTCCCGGAATGAAGACCCAGCATGGAAGCTGTGGTCTCGCTGGTCGAGCTTCGGCAGGCTCTCTCTGTGGCTGATCAGTTTTTGCCTCGAAAAGTTTTGTTTTCCCCACAATTTTCATGAAAAACGGTGAAAATCCCGCTTTTGCCAAAATTCACGCCACAAAAAATGCCTTTGCTCCCGGAATGAAGACCCAGCATGGAAGCTGTGGTCTCGCTGGTCGAGCTCCGGCAGGCTATCTCTGTGGCTGATCAGTTTTTGCCTCGAAAAGCTTTGTTTTCCCCACAATTTTCATGAGAAACGGTGAAAATCCCGCTTTTGCCAAAATTCACGCCACAGAAAATGCCTTAGCTCCCGGAATGAAGACCCAGCGTGGAAGCTGTGGTCTCGCTGGTCGAGCTCCGGCAGGCTCTCTCTGTGGCTGATCAGTTTTTGCCTCGAAAAGTTTTGTTTTCCCCACAATTTTCATGAAAAACGGTGAAAATCCCGCTTTTGCCAAAATTCACGCCACAGAAAATGCCTTAGCTCCCGGAATGAAGACCCAGCGTGGAAGCTGTGGTCTCGCTGGTCGAGCTCCGGCAGGCTCTCTCTGTGGCTGATCAGTTTTTGCCTCGAAAAGTTTTGTTTTCCCCACAATTTTCATGAAAAACGGTGAAAATCCCGCTTTTGCCAAAATTCACGCCACAGAAAATGCCTTTGCTCCCGGAATGAAGACCCAGCATGGAAGCTGTGGTCTCGCTGGTCGAGCTCCGGCAGGCTCTCTCTGTGGCTGATCAGTTTTTGCCTCGAAAAGTTTTGTTTTCCCCACAATTTTCATGAAAAACGGTGAAAATCCCGCTTTTGCCAAAATTCACGCCACAGAAAATGCCTTTGCTCCCGGAATGAAGACCCAGCATGGAAGCTTTGGTCTCGCTGGTCGAGCTTCGGCAGGCTCTCTCTGTGGCTGATAAGTTTTTGCCTCGAAAAGTTTTGTTTTCCCCACAATTTTCATGAAAAACGGTGAAAATCCCGCTTTTGCCAAAATTCACGCCACAGAAAATGCCTTTGCTCCCGGAATGAAGACCCAGCATGGAAGCTGTGGTCTCGCTGGTCGAGCTTCGGCAGGCTCTCTCTGTGGCTGATCAGTTTTTGCCTCGAAAAGTTTTGTTTTCCCCACAATTTTCATGAAAAACGGTGAAAATCCCGCTTTTGCCAAAATTCACGCCACAGAAAATGCCTTAGCTCCCGGAATGAAGACCCAGCATGGAAGCTGTGGTCTCGCTGGTCGAGCTTCGGCAGGCTCTCTCTGTGGCTGATAAGTTTTTGCCTCGAAAAGTTTTGTTTTCCCCACAATTTTCATGAAAAACGGTGAAAATCCCGCTTTTGCCAAAATTCACGCCACAGAAAATGCCTTTGCTCCCGGAATGAAGACCCAGCATGGAAGCTGTGGTCTCGCTGGTCGAGCTCCGGCAGCCTCTCTCTGTGGCTGATCAGTTTTTGCCTCGAAAAGTTTTGTTTTCCCCACAATTTTCATGAAAAACGGTGAAAATCCCGCTTTTGCCAAAATTCACGCCACAGAAAATGCCTTAGCTCCCGGAATGAAGACCCAGCGTGGAAGCTGTGGTCTCGCTGGTCGAGCTCCGGCAGGCTCTCTCTGTGGCTGATCAGTTTTTGCCTCGAAAAGTTTTGTTTTCCCCACAATTTTCATGAAAAACGGTGAAAATCCCGCTTTTGCCAAAATTCACGCTACAGAAAATGCCTTTGCTCCCGGAATGAAGACCCAGCATGGAAGCTGTGGTCTCGCTGGTCGAGCTCCGGCAGGCTCTCTCTGTGGCTGATCAGTTTTTGCCTCGAAAAGTTTTGTTTTCCCCACAATTTTCATGAAAAACGGTGAAAATCCCGCTTTTGCCAAAATTCACGCCACAGAAAATTCCTTTGCTCCCGGAATGAAGACCCAGCATAGAAGCTGTGGTCTCGCTGGTCGAGCTTCGGCAGGCTCTCTCTGTGGCTGATCAGTTTTTGCCTCGAAAAGTTTTGTTTTCCCCACAATTTTCATGAAAAACGGTGAAAATCCCGCTTTTGCCAAAATTCACGCCACAAAAAATGCCTTTGCTACCGGAATGAAGACCCAGCATGGAAGCTGTGGTCTCGCTGGTCGAGCTTCGGCAGGCTCTCTCTGTGGCTGATCAGTTTTTGCCTCGAAAAGTTTTGTTTTCCCCACAATTTTCATGAAAAACGGTGAAAATCCCGCTTTTGCCAAAATTCACGCCACAGAAAACGCCTTTGCTCCCGGAATGAAGACCCAGCATGGAAGCTGTGGTCTCGCTGGTCGAGCTCCGGCAGGCTCTCTCTGTGGCTGATCAGTTTTTGCCTCGAAAAGTTTTGTTTTCCCCACAATTTTCATGAAAAACGGTGAAAATCCCGCTTTTGCCAAAATTCACGCCACAGAAAATTCCTTTGCTCCCGGAATGAAGACCCAGCATAGAAGCTGTGGTCTCGCTGGTCGAGCTTCGGCAGGCTCTCTCTGTGGCTGATCAGTTTTTGCCTCGAAAAGTTTTGTTTTCCCCACAATTTTCATGAAAAACGGTGAAAATCCCGCTTTTGCCAAAATTCACGCCACAAAAAATGCCTTTGCTCCCGGAATGAAGACCCAGCATGGAAGCTGTGGTCTCGCTGGTCGAGCTTCGGCAGGCTCTCTCTGTGGCTGATCAGTTTTTGCCTCGAAAAGTTTTGTTTTCCCCACAATTTTCATGAAAAACGGTGAAAATCCCGCTTTTGCCAAAATTCACGCCACAGAAAACGCCTTTGCTCCCGGAATGAAGACCCAGCATGGAAGCTGTGGTCTCGCTGGTCGAGCTTCGGCAGGCTCTCTCTGTGGCTGATCAGTTTTTGCCTCGAAAAGTTTTGTTTTCCCCACAATTTTCATGAAAAACGGTGAAAATTCCGCTTTTGCCAAAATTCACGCCACAGAAAATTCCTTTGCTCCCGGAATGAAGACCCAGCATGGAAGCTGTGGTCTCGCTGGTCGAGCTTCGGCAGGCTCTCTCTGTGGCTGATCAGTTTTTGCCTCGAAAAGTTTTGTTTTCCCCACAATTTTCATGAAAAACGGTGAAAATCCCGCTTTTGCCAAAATTCACGCCACAGAAAACGCCTTTGCTCCCGGAATGGAGACCCAGCATAGAAGCTGTGGTCTCGCTGGTCGAGCTTCGGCAGGCTCTCTCTGTGGCTGATCAGTTTTTGCCTCGAAAAGTTTTGTTTTCCCCACAATTTTCATGAAAAATGTGAAAATCCCGCTTTTGCCAAAATTCACGCCACAGAAAATTCCTTTGCTCCCGGAACGAAGACCCAGCATGGAAGCTGTGGTCTCGCTGGTCAAGCTTCGGCAGGCTCTCTCTGTGGCTGATCAGTTTTTGCCTCGAAAAGTTTTGTTTTCCCCACAATTTTCATGAAAAACGGTGAAAATCCCGCTTTTGCCAAAATTCACGCCACAAAAAATGCCTTTGCTCCCGGAATGAAGACCCAGCATGGAAGCTGTGGTCTCGCTGGTCAAGCTTCGGCAGGCTCTCTCTGTGGCTGATCAGTTTTTGCCTCGAAAAGTTTTGTTTTCCCCACAATTTTCATGAAAAACGGTGAAAATCCCGCTTTTGCCAAAATTCACGCCACAGAAAATTCCTTTGCTCCCGGAATGAAGACCCAGCATAGAAGCTGTGGTCTCCCTGGTCGAGCTTCGGCAGGCTCTCTCTGTGGCTGATCAGTTTTTGCCTCGAAAAGTTTTGTTTTCCCCACAATTTTCATGAAAAAACGGTGAAAATCCCGCTTTTGCCAAAATTCACGCCACAGAAAATTCCTTTGCTCCCGGAACGAAGACCCAGCATGGAAGCTGTGGTCTCGCTGGTCGAGCTTCGGCAGGCTCTCTCTGTGGCTGATCAGTTTTTTGCCTCGAAAAGTTTTGTTTTTCCCCACAATTTTCATGAAAAACGGTGAAAATCCCGCTTTTGCCAAAATTCACGCCACAGAAAACGCCTTTGCTCCCGGAATGAAGACCCAGCATGGAAGCTGTGGTCTCGCTGGTCGAGCTTCGGCAGGCTCTCTCTGTGGCTGATCAGTTAGTACTCTGCGTTGATACCACTGCTT